>SKCR01009154.1:0-36306 GCA_019454045.1 Zanthoxylum bungeanum
TAGTAAAATGTTAAATTTTTTATAAGTTTAGTAGTAAAATGTAATATGTTAATATTCATAGTACTCAATTGTTATTTGATCGTAACTTTAGTAGTGAAACGTAAATAATCCAAAAATAAATTATCAAACCCGCACTGGTACCCAGTAGATTTTTTGTGGGTTTTTAAAATATTGAATTTTCTTACTCTCTTAATCATACAATCTTTTTAATTAAACATTGATATTTTTTCATAACATATAAAAAAAATATTTGACAGTTTGTAAATTATGACACATAAATAAAAGTTTAAAATATTTATAACATAATGTCAAATTCATATTATCACAATTACATCCATAAATCACTAGCTAAATATCCTTAATTATGTTAAATTCATATCATCAAAATATTGAACCATGACCAAAAGCAATTCAAAAATATTAAGAGAGAGCAATTAAAAAAATTATAAGTTAGTGAGCCTTTTATATGAGAGATTTGTTTGCCTTAAAGATATAAAATAAAAAAAGAATTAAACTTGCTGGTAGCGGATACCCGCAATGGGGTATCTACTGGCATAATTATCAAACCTGCACCAAACCCGCAACGGATTTTATTTTAAATTACCAAATCCGCTTAAATATTTATCAAATCCTACCCATTATGGGTGGATTTTTGCGGGTTTGTGGGCGAAATTATCATCCATAATTGTGGATGCCCACCTTATAGACTGGGCGCCCATGTTGACGCCCAACATATAAGTTGGGCGTCCATAGAGATGCCCAATATCTTAAATTTAGAGTAAAATGTAAAAATAATTTCATACATGTATTTAATCAAACACTTGCTATGTAATTAGTTCTAATATATTTAAACAACACTTTAATTTATTTTCAAGTTATCCTAATAAAAAAATAGACAATAAAAATAACTTACAAACCTTTAAAAAAGGAAAAAAATTACTAAATTTGAGTTTTTTAGCCAGATTTCAAAATTTTTGAGAGATGTAAGGATTGTCTTTAGAAATCTGAAAGTGAATTGTGAAGTGCGAGAAAAGTGAAATTGAGGGCAATATTGTCCACTTTTATATTTTATTGGTTGATAAAAATATTTATTTGAATTGAGGTTAATTTTGTATTTGGATTAAGTAAATGGGTTGTTTTCATAAATTTCCGAGAATTTTTAAAAAAAAATTTAATTTTTTTTTGAGAATTTATGTTGATATGGTTTTGATTTGGAATGCTCATTTGATGTGAGGTATGACAGTGGCATTGAGTAACAGAATCTCCTATTTATCATCTATATTATAAAACATAATTGTGTGAGAGGAAAGAGAGTGTAACAGATGGTTAGGATTAAGAGAGATAATGTATCAAAAGACTATCTTTATGTGGCTTAATTGGCGGCTCATATTATTTCATTATAATCTAATGGCCGATAAAGAATCATTCCATTATAAAATCTCTATAAAAATGGAAAATGAAAACTACCAAATAAATTAAAGAATAAAATCATTTATTAATGGAAAATGAAAACTATCAAATAAATTAAAGAATAAAATCATTTAATTAAAAAAATAAAATCATTTCATTATAGAATATCTCTGAAATTAACAAACAGATTAAATAACAGAATCTTAATCTCTCTGTAAATTCTATAACACCGTGTCGTAGACACGGGTAATATATAGTTAAATTATAAAACTAAAATATATATATATATATATATTTATTTAATTACAAAATTAAAATAAGAAACCTATTGATAAATTGATTAATTAATTAATATTATAAATTATTATTATTAAATTATAAAATTAAAATAAATAAATTATAAAAATAAGAAACTTATTACAATAAAAAGATATATGATAATCTCCTATTAAAATTTTAAAAAAAATATATTTGGCACCTAATAGTTCTAATTAATTTGTTATTATTTATTACAATAAGAATATATATTATAATCTCTCATCAAAATTTTAAAAAATATGTAATCTCTACAATTAATTTTTTTATTAAAATTATAAAATTAAAATAAGAAACCTATTACAAGATTAAAACATAATCAACTATTAAAATAAGAGACCTAAATAGCATACGCCCATAAAACCTAGCCAAATTTTTGAATTTCGAATTTATTGTTATTTATTATTTTTACTTTAAATTATTTCTATAATTTTTCATGAGCTTTTTATTATTTGTTGTACTTCCGGATGCAAACTCTAACTATTAGCTCCAGCATAGTGACGGTCAAGATTTCAAATTCGATAAAAAAAATTTAAGTTTAAATTTAATAAATTACATTAAATTTCATTGGAATTCATCCGAAAGAAAATTAAATATTTTTAAAGTTATTGATAGTTAGGGATATGATTTTAAACGAGATAAGAAGAATAGAGAGATTCTAATGTGAATTAAAAATATTATTTGAGAATTGAACGACAAACAAATTATATATTTATATTAACTGTAAGAAAAACAATTGTCTCATTTAAACTATAAAACCAATGAGATCTAATGCATTTACAATCTCAATACCTAAAAATAGCATTAGAATTTTATTATGATATGAAATTATACTTAAAAATATTGGATATATTGAATCTATCCGTAATTTAAAAAAAATTAAAAAATAGTGCACAGCCGCCAAGTAATCAGCAAGATTAATAAAAGAAATGGTTGATATATATATATATATATATATATATATATATATATATATATTATATTTACCATTATAATAAAATAATTAGTACGTTGAAAAATATTGAAATTAAACAAATATAATAATAAAAATAACATTTTTATAGAAATTATTAGGAAATTTAATATTTATGTAAAAAATTATTTTATTTAATTATTATCTTAATAAATATATTTTAATTACACTTTAGTCTAATTCTGTTTTAAATGCTTCCACATTTGATTTTATACTAATATTATAATGAGTAGATAAAATAAACTAACAATAAATGTTAATTTATTAATAGATCAATAAATTGACGCTCAAAAAATTAATTCAAAAAAATGTAATTCAAAAATTTATAAGGAATATATATGTCAATTTAATGTAATTTTCTTGTAACGTTTTTTTTTTTTTTTTTTTTTTGTATTTGAATATTATTAATTATTTTAATCTTATTTGGATATTTTTAATTACTTTTATAAAATAATAATGATATAAAAATATTAATTATTTTATAATAAGAGTAAATATGTAAAAGTACAAATAGATTATGCTTGGCTTAGCCTCTACTTTTTTCCTTAGCTCTAATATTTTCAAACTCCTGGGTTTGCTCAATATGGAAAAAATGCTTAATGAGTGTGAGATCTAACTCCATTTTCATCCACATAATAATGAATATTATACATATCAATTGCAATATAAATTTTATATCTTAATTTTTATAAATCTCAGTGATCAAATAGCAAATAAAGATAAGAAGATAAAGATTCCATTATTATGTTGGTGTTGTTGTATGAAAAAAGGCAAATGAATGTTCAACCTCAACATATACATGTACTTATAAGCCATATAGACATTTCGAAGTGTTATTTGTGCTCTTCTTTATGACTAGGATTTTGTTAAGTTTTTTTTTTTTCAACTTATGCGCACCTCGACTAATCTTCGAGACTCGTGCTCGGTGTCATCAGAAGTTTTCTAGCACAGATCAGAGTAAGTCGTTGACTTTTTATATTTGGGGCATGATCCCAAAGAAAATGCATCTAGTGGAATTCGAACCTTGAACCTGAAAAGGAACAAACCATTGAAGCCCAATATATTTATCACTGAGGCAACCCCTTGGGGTTGGATTTCGTTAAGTTATCTTAGCTTGTAACCGTGGTTCTAAAAGGATTGTTGGTAAGGCACCCGCATAAATTTTTGGCATGATATATGGCTGCCATACCTTATTCTCTCAAGGTCTGATTTCTCGACTCTTAAATATATTATTTCAGATGTTGTGTTTAATAGTGTCTGGCATTTTCTTTCTCTTTAAGCCACTTTTTTTTTTTTTTTTTAATGATTATATTCTTATGAAATCTTATGTTGACGACATTTTGTTTGAGTTAATTCTCGGAGTTGTTCGCTTACTTTAAAGGATAGTTATGAGTCCTTTCTGGGAAAAATATGTGGAGAGCTAGCTTTTAAGCATATTAGGAAATCCTTTATTCTCTCTCAATTGTCAATATTGATGTGGCATCTGCTACTTCATAGACTTCCTACTGATGATTTACTATTATTTCAATTTGTCAGTTTTGTAATTTCTATGATTGTGAGATTCTGGATCATTTATTCATTGATTGCGGGTTTTGCAGATATTCTTTGGCATTAGCACTTCAACAATTTTCACTCTTCTGTTAATAATGTTAATGATCTCCAGCTTTCTATAGTCAAAATGAGCTTAAGTATTCAATTAATGAACATCTGGCTTGTGAGCCCTCTTCATATCTTTTATCTTATTTAGTGGACCCGTATATTCGAGGATACAACCATATCCAAATTTCAAACCAAATCGTAATACCTTGCTTACTTGCCGGGTTTATGCTAGATTGGATTCTAGTTATGTTTGTTTTAGTAGTGATAGAGATATTTTTGTATTCTTTGGGCTTGAATCATTTAGTTGGCAGTGCTCTTACTGCTTTATTTTAAATTGGCACCCTCCCTCTCGTGGTTGGATTAAAGCCATTTTAGATGGTCTTTCTAAAAATAATCCATGGGTTCGGTCTGTGGATGTATTCTTAGGGACCATAATGGTGATTATCTTGGTGGCTTTGGGTGTACTTTAGGGCAACACTCTACTTATTATGTTGAAATTATGGCTGCTACCCCAGTAGTCGAATTGCTTATTCTAAAAGGTTGGAATTCATTATGGCTTGAGTGTGATTCTTTGCAGGTGGTGGGAATTACTTGTTCATTAGATTAACTGCAAGAAGATGCTTTCTACTATCAATTTCCGCATCAATCATACTTTCAGGGAAGCTAATGTGGTGGGTGATCAGCTAGCTAATAAAGGTTTAAGGGGCTTTTTTAAGTGGTTTGCTGCAGAATCCTCTTGCTGCTTTTCTTTCTAAGATACTAATGGTTTCCTTAATTATTGTTTTATCTAATTTGTTGTCATGACGAGGTTATTGTTGGTAGTTTCTTGACTTTTGTTTTTGTCTCTTTTTATATTTGGAAGCTGATACTCTTTCTTTTTTCGATTTTTCTCATTGGGTTTACCTCCTAAGGTTTTAAACCAGAATGCTACCTTTATTCAAAAAAAATATTTTAGATAAGGTAATTAAAATTTTACTACTAAAATTATTGTAAAATAACAATTAGATGTTATGAGAAATTGTAATACTCTGGTTATCATGATATGCTATTATGTCATTTTGTTCATGAAAGATATGTTTTATTGTTGGGGGTTAAGACGGTATTTACGGGTAACATAGCGGAACTCGAAAAATCAAATTTTTTCCGATTTCTTTTATTTTTCTTGGGTAATTAAAATAAATTTAATTATTCTAATTACTCAATACTAAAAAAAAAGGAATTTTCCCAAAAATCAGAATTTCAGTATATTACCTTGAACCCCCAAAACTTTTCATTTTAATCATTTTAGTCCTAAGTTGTTAAAAACAAGCTTAGATGATTTCCAATCACAACCAAAATGATTTGTACATCACATATACATTAAAACCAAACTCTAAAAAAATTTCCAGATTTTTTCTTAATTGCCGAAAAGCCCAAACCTTTTGCATTTTGATTATTTTGGTCCTAAATTGTCAAATACAAGTTTAGGTGATTTCCAATCACTGCCAAAATAATTTTCATCTATTATATACATCAAAATACAACCCCATAAAAAAATTTCCTGAATTTTAGCTAATTGTCGTGAGCCCCCAATAGTTATCATTTGATTATTTTGGTCATAATTTGTCAAATACAAGATTAGGTGACTTCCAATCACTACCAAAATAATTTATGCATCTCATATGTATCAAAATACAAAAAATATATGAAAAGCTCGAATTTTGATTTAGGTTAAAAACCCTAATTTTTCCAATTAATCAAATTAACCAAAATTAATACAATCCAACACTTTAATCTAATCTCTACAACAACGCCAAATAAGTCCTCACCACTTTGAAACAACTCTAGGTCATCATTGAGTGGCCTAACAACTCTAGAATGACAACCAAGTCATCAAATGACCAAAAGTGTGCTTATTAACCATTAATAAGCAAACTTTGATACATACTGTGGGAACACAGAAACTGGGCGACACATGCTGTCCCGGGCTCGCGGCCCGGTCGGGAGTACGGAGTAGTCACGGGGGACTAAACCGGAGAATAATGGAGTCGCCACCCGGTGTGAACCGGGACAAAGATTTAAGGCCGCACTCACCCCTCGCAAGGGAAGACCTCAAACCGTTGGGTTCAGAACGGTCCCTTACTTATGCCACTTGTAATGAAAGGATTTATATAATAATTTAATCAGGCTTAAGTAACACTTACTTCTAAGAATATCATGCTTCTAAATCCACATACATACATCAAAAAGTTCATCTAAATTTATATGTAACACATATTCGAATTTGCATACAGCCTATTTGCATGTAATCTATGTCTCAATTTGCATACATAAGGATTGTCATATGGCAAACATACAAGTTAATGAACGCATTGGTGGACACATAAACGCAAACAAATAGCATTCTTACTAGCATGCATATTAAGGAAAGATATTTAAGCGCATAACAGAAATAGACAACTAGAGAGGTAATACCAATGCATAACGTAAAAAAGGGGTAACTATGTGCTAAGATGGACATGTCGTAATGTGATGCAAGAGGATCTGTTTACCGTGGGCGTTCGTACAGCGTTCGTATACGCGTTCAAACGGTAAACAGAAGGTTCTCGTTCGAGTAGCGTTCGTAAACACGTTCGAACGGAAATGAAACAGAATGCTCACGTTCGTATGGCGTTTGTGAACGCGTTCGAACATAAATGAAACAGAATACTCGCGTTCGTATGGCGTTCGTGAACGCGTTCGAACAGAAAGGGGACCTGATGCATGATAAGGAAAAATGCTTGCGCGTTCGAGTTGCGTTCGTAAACGCGTTCGAACGAGAACAGACTTGATGCATGAAATGGGACGCAATACATAAATGGCGAATAGTACAATGCGAGGCGCGGTAAAGCATCATGGTAAAGGGCTTTAACCCCTCCCCCTAGGGGATCTTTCATTCCACTTGCTAAGCCCATGCGCTCGATCACATCATGCATACAAACATAAAGACAATCATATCAAACTACAAGTATGCCCGATTGAACACATCTTACATCCAACCGAACACACAACAATCAACAGCGCGGCAAAGCATCGTGGTAAAGGGCTTTAACCCCTCCCCATAAGGGATCTTTCATTCCACTTACTAAGCCCATGCGCTTGATTGAACCATGCATAAAAAGATAAAGACAATCATATCAAACTAAGTATGCCCGATTGAACACATCTTACATCCAACCGAACACACATCAACCGGCGCGACAAAGCATCGTGGTAAATGGGCTTTAACCCCTCCACATAGGGGATCTTTCATTCCACTTACTAAGCCCATGCGCTCGATTGAATCATGCATAAATAAGCAACATACAGAATTCAAGTGACGAAAAATAAATAAACCAAAGCAACACAAAACAAAAGAGGGTGCCGTTTACTCAAGCGGTACGTGGAGTCGTGTCCCGAGTACAGATCATATTACCGTCCATTCGGAATCGGCTATGAAATTTATGTCCGGGTTTCCATCCGATATACAGCGAGAGTTGACACATCTCTCATTTTATTCCACAGCCACAACATACAACATCTCATAATTCATGCATATTTATCTACTCAAAGGCCACAATTTGCATTTCAACATGACAATCATGCAAGTAATATTTAATAAATAATACAAAAAAAACGAGTGTGAAAGATACCCTCAGGTCTAACCTTTTTTGCCAACTTTCAGGCTTGCGTTTCACGGACGTCGGAAGGGTACAGCTCCTCAACTTCTCTGGTTCACTGGTTTAGCGTCCTAGCTCACCGCCTTGCTATTTTGCTTGCGGTTTGAACTCCGTTCTGCTACTGTTCGACCTCTGTTTTGCTGCTCACTGTTCAGGTCACCTGTTTGACTTTTTAACGGACTGTTCCAAGTCTTTGTGTGGGTTCTTAGTGTAGTCTTGTGTGATTTATTTTAAGAATTATGGATGCAGTTTTTATGTTATTACTTTAAGGTTTTTAGGGAATGTTTTAAGTGTGTTTTACTACTGTTTTAAGGGTTAAATTACTGTTGTTTGGGCGTGTAAGACAGTGCAGTTTTATGTTCACTGCAGTTCGGTTTTTGGTTATAATTTTCGGTGATGGAGGGCTGCTGTATAGGGTTGGTTTCGGTGGCTTTAGGAAGATATAAAGACTTGTTATTTTCGGTTATGGAGGGGTTAAGGAGGGTGATGTGTTCGGCTATGGAATGGAGGAGATGAAAAGAATATTTTTTTTCTTACTTATTCTTGTGATTGGTGTGAATGGAGAGCTTGGAGAGGGGTTGGAAATTATTCTCTTCTTTTATTTTTTGTGATGGGCGTGAACTAGGAGTGGGATGGCTTGGAGAGGTGTGGTTTATATAGAAAATGGTTAGGGCTTCACCTTGTCTCACAAGGAAGGGATTTGGCATTAAAAGGAGGATTTGATTTGGTGTTGAGCAAGGAAAGTCAAAGATTGAGGGGGGACAAATCTTGGCTAGATTAGGAAGTCAAAATATTTAATTGGTTATGATTGATTTTAATTAGGCATGACATCTTTTTAATTTAGTATGTGATTTGCTTAGTTAGGAAGTTAATATATTTGATTTATCTTCATTGGGTATGATTATATTTTGTGTTTTATTTAATTGGTAAATGGTTTAGATATTTTATTTAATATTTAATGTTTAATTTAATTAAATTGGTATGTGTTTTATGGGCTTTGGGGAGCTAATTGGGCTGGGGTGCGAGGTAGCAGCAAAACCAGAAACACCGACGCCGTTCGAACGCCAATTCGAACGCCACACGAACGTCCGCAATCTGCCTGACTTTCGAACGAAGTAACGAACGCAGCACTAACGAAGACAGTGAGCTTGTGAAATAAACTTGATGATGTACTTATTTCGGATTTCCCCTTCCGACCTCCGTTTCCCGCAATATCTTTAGCTAAAAAGGTAGTGCCTCTAACTGATACTCATCATCGGGCTTCACATGCGAAAATGCAATGCCTACAGTCGCCCCCACTTTGATGGGACTTGTGCAGTGTGTGACTTTGAACAATCCTATCAAAGTTATGCAATGCATTTCACTTACCTGGCTCGGCTGCTGCCTCGAGCTGAGTTGGTGCTGCAGCGGACCTCGATCCTGGGAAGCGTCCCGATAATTGCAACCGACAACGGGGGCACCTCGACCCTGGGCACCTCGACCCAATACCGTTGACTATAGGGACCTCGCCCTCGAACTGATGATGTAGTGGGCACCTCGACCCTGGGACCCTCGACCTGGAACTACAACTGACAACGGGGGCACCTCGACCCTGGGCACCTCGACCCAACACCGCTGACAATAGGGACCTCGCCCTCGAACTGATGATGTAGTGGGCACCTCGACCCTGGGCACCTCGACCCGGAACTACAACTGACAACGGGGGCACCTCGACCCTGGGCACCTCGACCCAACACCGCTGACAATAGGGACCTCGCCCTCGAACTGATGATGTAGTGGGCACCTTGACCCTGGGCACCTCGACACGGAACTACAACTGACAATTGGGGCACTTGACCCTGGGCACCTCGACCCAACACCGCTGACAATATGGACATCGCCCTCAAATGATGATGTAGTGGGCACCTCGACCCTGGGCACCTCGACCCGAAACTACAACCGACAACGGGGCCTCGCCCTCAAGCTGATATGGGCCTCGCCCACAAGCCGACATGATATGGGCCTCGCCCCTTTGGGACTCATCCCCAAAGACTGAAATTGCGTTGACGCTGCTTGGCTCATTTCTGCCGCTTTCTCCTTTCTTCGAATCTGCGAACACAAAAAAAACCAACACAAAGAGAATGCAATGTTACGTGTATGCATGAATGATTTTCTGATTCCGTTGGGTTAGATCTTCTGCCAATTCCCGTAGTGACTACTCGGTCTTCTCTCCCTCAGGCAAAGTATTGCTTTAATCTGTCTACGTTGATCGGCTTGGTGAACACGTTTCCCTCCAAATCTGATAGCTTCACTGCTCTATTTCCCATTACCTTCTGCACTATGTAAGGTCCTTCCCAGTTAGGTCTGAATTTTCCTCTTGGATCTGTCGTCAACGGCCTCGACTGCTTAAGTACCATATCACCCTTTCTGATCTTGGTGGGACGTACTTTCTTGTTGAATGCCCGGGCTAGTCTCTTCTGATACAACTGCATGTGATACAAAGACTTCGTTCTCTTCTCATCCAATAGTGCTAACTGATCAAACCTCTGTGCGGCCCAATCCTATTCCGGTAATTCTGCCTCTGTTAATACCCTCATAGACTGTATCTCCACTTCTACCGGCAATACTGCTTCCATTCCATAGACCAAAGAGTAAGGTGTGGCCCATGTTGCTGTCCTTACTGATGTTCTGTACCCCCACAGAGCATATGGTAGTTTCTCGGCCCAATCTCTGCAATTTTCTGTCATCTTTGCTAAAATTGTCTTTATAGTCTTGTTGGCTGCCTCAACTGCCCCATTTGCCTGCGGCCTGTACGGTGATGACTTGTGGTGGCCTATCCCATACCTCTGTAACATTGCCTTCGTCTCTCCTTGAAACTGGACCCCGTTGTCTGTCACTACATGATGCGGCATACCATACCGACAAATGAGGTTCCGAGCTATAAACTTTGCATCTGTTTTGCTGTAACATTACGGAATGATTCGGCTTCCACTCACTTCGAGAAGTAATCTACTGCCACTACTATGAAGCGATGCCCATTTGACGCATTCGGCCGAATTTCTCCAATCATATCAATTCCCCATGCTGAGAAAGGCCACGGCTCTGACAGCCCATGTAACTCTATGTGCGGTAAGTGATTCAAATTACCATGTGCTTGACAGTCATGACAGTGCTTTACCATCTTCGCGCAGTCTGTTTCCATGGTTGACCAATAAAAACCTTGTCTCACTATCTTGCGGGACAGATTCAACCCGTTCATGTGCGGACCACATACCCCGGCGTGTATTTCTTCCATTACATGCTGAGCTTCTTCTTTTCTCAAACACTTCAACTGGATATTGTTTGCCTGCCTCTTGTACAGTTCCCCTTTCAAAATCACATACTGGGAAGCCAACTTCTGAATGGCTATTCTGTCTTTTCTACCTGCCCCTTCCGGGAGTTCACCATGTTCCAGATACCTCTGAATGTAATAATACCAAGGTTTACCGTCGTCGACCTCAACTCCCAGAATTCTTTCTATCTCATAAACAGGTCTGCTCGCTGTTGTCAGTATCAACGGTCTCATCACTAACTTTTCTGGATTTTCCCATGTTGCTGCAAGTGTAGCCAATGCATCTGCCATCTGATTCTCTTCTCTCGGTAAATGCTGAAACTTACACTTGGGGATAACCTGTGCCAACTTTCTGAGGTGAAAAAGGTAAGGTTTCAACCGTTCTTCTTTCAATTCCCATTCTCCTCTCATCTGCTGGACTACCAACATAGAATCTCCGTAGACTTCCACACTCCCGGCCTTCAAGGCTATCAATGCGGTCAAACCAAAAGCACATGCTTCATACTCGGCCATGTTATTAGTCACTCTCAATGTCAACCTCTTGGCCAAAGGCAAAGTCTCCCCTTCGGGGGGTCACTATCACGATTCCAATTCCAGCTCCCTTGTAATTCACTGCTCCGTCGAAATACATCTTCCATCTCTGAACTGTTATTGCTTGGATCTCTTCATCTGGAAATTCAAACTTATACTGATCCCCCTCAACAGGTTGCATTGCCAGAAACTCTACTACCGCTCGCCCTTTGATCACTTTGGAGGTGAGATATTCAATGTTAAACTCTGTCAGCAATACCAACCATCTGCCCAACTTTCCCACTAGCGAAGGCACCGAATGAAGATATTTCAGAGGATTTTCCTTGGCCACTATCTGGATCTTGTATGACTGGAAATAATGCCGTAATTTTCTGGAAGCCATACCACTGCAAGACAGATCTTCTCAACTTCTTGATACCGAGCCTCATACGGGAGCATCTTCTACTCAGATAGTAAACTGCATGTTCTACCCCTGTCTCATCTGCCTGTACCATCATTGCCCCTAGTGCTTCTGATTCTATAGCCAAATACAATACCAAAGGTCTGCCCGGTCTTGGAGGTTTCAATACAGGAGGCTTTACCAAGTACTCTCTAATCTTGTCGAAGGTGTCTGACATTGTTCATTCCATCTCACTGGCTGATCTTTTCTCAACAGTTTGAAGATAGGTCACATACTGATGTCAACTTGGCAATGAACCGACTGATGTACTGAATCTTTCCCAAGAATGCTCTGACTTCTTTTTCTGTCTTTGGTGCAGGCATTTCTGTGATTGCCTTGATCTTCTCGGAGTCTAACTCTATTCCGCCCATTCCTACTGTATTACCAAGCAATTTTCCTGATGTCACCCCAAACACACTTTCTTGGGATTAAGCCGCAGGTTATATCTGTCAAACCTCTGAAGGAACCTTTCCAGTGCTTAATATGCC
This sequence comes from Zanthoxylum bungeanum, assembly GCA_019454045.1. Taxonomy (NCBI): domain Eukaryota; kingdom Viridiplantae; phylum Streptophyta; class Magnoliopsida; order Sapindales; family Rutaceae; genus Zanthoxylum; species Zanthoxylum bungeanum. The sequence goes on from SKCR01009154.1 coordinate 12,743, forward strand.
CAACTCTTGTCTCTGATTTACCATCATGTCATCCACATACACCTCAATCTCTTTGTGCATCAAGTCATGGAAAAGTGTAGTGGCCATCCGCTGATAAGTAGCTCCCGCATTCTTAAGTCCAAACGACATAACCTTGTAATAATAAGTACCCCACTCAGTAACAAATGCAGTCTTGTGTTTATCTTCCTCAGCCATGAGAACCTGATTGTAACCTGAAAATCCATCTGCAAATGAATACATAGCAGATAAAGCCGCTCTATCAACCAGAACATCTATATGCGGCAGAGGAAAATCATCTTTCGGACAAGCCTTGTTGAGATCTCTGTAGTCTACACACATTCTGACCTTCCCATCTTTCTTTGGTACCGGCACTATATTAGCCAACCACTCTGGATATTTTACTACTTCCAAAAACCCCACATCTATCTGTTTCTTAACTTCCTCTCTGACTTTCTCAGCCCATTCTGGTCTCATCCGTCGGAGTTTCTGTTTTACTGGCCTCATATTCGGATAAGTTGGTATTGTGTGCTAGGCAATGTTTCTGTCTACCCCAGACATGTCCTCATAGGACCAAGCAAACACTTTGGCATATCTGACCAACACTTCTTCTAGTTTCTCCCTCTCTTCAGAGGTAACTTCACTTGCAATCAGAATTTCCTTAGGGTTCTCAAGTGTACCCAAGTTAAATGCAGTAGTTCTGGCCGAACTGATATCAAATATGCTTGATTCGTGCAGAGTAAATGGAAATGACTCAGACAAGTAAGCAAAAGAAATGTCTTTATTATTGGATAATGCGGAAGTACATTCAAACAAATCAGGAAGGTAAATGTCTCATCATCTATAGACATTCTTCTTCCTCTGCAATCAAGTCTTCCTCAGGCTTTTCATCCTCTCCCAGAGTCAGGCTCTCCAACTTCATCAACTCTTCTTCCCAATTTCTCTGCTTCCACAACTTCTTTAATCAGCGGTTTCTCACCCAACAAATCCTGGAAGATCTCAAATCCAGGTACCACAATCCCATTAACTTCCACAGGTTCTGGCTCCCATTGATATCCTGAAGCTCTCACAAAACATTTCATCAGTTTCAGGCCCTTTTTCTTGACCTTTGGCTTTTCTTCATCAGACTTATACCCCAAACCTTTCCGAGTGGTCTGTCATCTGAAATCTGGCAACTTTGAACCTTCACCTGGTTCAAACTTCATTTTTCTCATGATCCTGGCCACCCTAGGATCCACCCATTCCTCAAAAGTAGCTGACACCTGAAACCTCGTGAAAGGTTGTATCTCCAAGGCAGCCACGGTATTATCTACCTCAGCCCGGATAGTAACAACTTCTCCCTCATACGGGAACTTGATCATCTGATGCAAAGTGGAAGGCACGCCTCCAAGTTTGTGAAACCAATGCCTTCCCAACAATAAGGCAAAAGTGGTTGGGATGTCTAGCACTGTAAACTCGACTTCATCTTCAATAGGGCCTACCTTGACCATAGCCACAAAGGTACCCTCAACTCCCCTTTTACTGTCATCATAAGCCTTATAGTCATACTGGATGGGTCCAAGTCTGTTGCTTTCATACCCAATTTTGCCAGAATTTTCAACCGGGCACACATTGATGGACGAACCGTCATCCACCATCACACATGAAGTTTTCTTGCCCCTCACTTCGGCCCTGATAAATAGAGGCCTATTATGATTTCTCCCATCCGCGGGAGTTAATCCTCAGAAAAAGATATATGCAAAGCTTCTTTCTGAACTGACCCCCACAAACATTGCAGGGTTGGCGTCTTCCGGTACCACAATCTTGCTCAGGCCTCAACCATGGCCTGTCCTATGCTCTCGAGAAGCACATCAAACAGTTCCCAGATACTCACTTGTGCTCTAGTCTTCCTCAATTGCCTCAGCACTATATCCCCCTCAGTATTTTCTGCGCAGCCTCAACCACTTCTCTACCATCTGTCAAAACTTCCTTACCCTTCTCCGCCATATCATTGTAAAAACGACCACTGCGCGTCATTCCCCTCACTTCTTCCTCATCACTGCTAGAGAAATCAAGCCAAAAGTTTTTCCCCTGCTCAGTCTCATCTTCACTAGTACTATCCCAGATTCCAAGGCAAAAGGCTTGAGGGTGGAAGGATTTTAGGACAAGGTCTTCTGGGAGGCCAGAATTGATCATATAGGCTGGTGGCGGTACGGCGCGGTAATTGGGTAAGGGGTTTATGTGTGTGTCAGGCTGTTCTGTTTCTAGGTCAGGTATTTTCTTGGAGTCTATCAGGTCTTGGATTTCATGGCGGAGTCGGGCGCAATTGTCAGTGTCATGGCCTTTTTGTTGGTGAAAGTGACAGTAAAGGCTTAGGTTATAATGTGACGGTAGAGGATTGGGTAATGGTTTGGCTTCCAAGGGTTTTAAGAGCCCTTGCCTCTTCAGTTTCTCTAGCACCTTGGACATGGGCCTTCTCAAGTTGGAAAACTGTCGGTTCCGGATAGCGGCAATCTCAGCAGAAACGGGCTTTGCTCCCGATGTTCCCCCAATGGGCCTCTTGTTCAGACCATAGAATTTTCTATTCTCAGTCTCTTCTTCCTCAATATCCAACAGTTTCCCTCAACTGCCGAAAGTCTGCAATCATGGAGGTCATCCTCCTCAACTTCCCATAGATGGAGGGCTTGGTGCCCTTGATGATCATTTTAATTTGGTCCTTTTCCGAGGGCCTAGTCTGTATTTTCAACAACTGACCCCTCCACCGATCCACATACTCCTTAAAACTCTCATCTGCTTTCTGCTTAACATTCTCTAGATCACGGAGTGACAGATCAATCTCTAGGTCAGTGACATACTGTTTTAGGAAGGCATCAGCCAACTCCCTCCAATCTTCCTTCACTTTCTTCTCCAAACTATGGTACCACACCACGGGAGCTCCCTCGAGCGACATTCCAAACATTTTCTGCACTTGGCGCTGAGATAAGCCAACTGAACTCATGACTGATACAAACTATCGGAGATGCACCATTGGATCCCCATTCCCGTTGAACTTAGCCATATCAGGCATCTTGAACTGTGCCGGCAACTGTTCCTCGAAAGTCAGTGTGTCATAATCCAGCAAATCCTCATTCTTACCCTTCATTTTGCGGGTAACCGACTCAACCTGATCCCGGAGTTTCTGTAACTCTGCCTGAGACCCAGATACCCTGCCTGCTGCATACTCTGCCATATCATCATCAAAAGCGGGGGTATCATCCCCTAATATGTTCGGAGATTCCTCTTGCCTCACATCCCCAGAATTAACCCCGGCAAGAGACCCAGCTATACCAGCCATAGCAGTAGTCAGAGCCTGCAACTGTTCAGTGATCTTGGCGAGACAGTTCTCTAACTGATCCATACGGGACACCTCATTATCGGATTCACTCATACTTGTTCTTTTAGTGAGTCTTGTCCCTTCTCTAACCCAAACGGTATCTATGATGTCTTTTTGAGACATAGATGGTGTTAACATGATATATGTATGTATGAGGTGCATGAGATGCATGTAACTATATAAATATATAACATACTAAATCATTATAACTCTCAAACAAATCGACCCGTTATCATTTTAGAATCTTTCGGGCTAATTGTCATAGGAGTGAACCCATCCCAGTTTAAATGGCCCAATGAGTTCACATCTCATGACAAAGTGCCCGACTAAATCCAAATGGTAACGTTCCGAACACAATCACAAGTGGCTCATCAATCGCTTAGAAGCCTTTGGCCAAATAGTCATGAAATACGTTCTTGTCCCAGTTTAAATGGCCCAACAAGCCCATATCCCATGACAAATGGTCCAAATGGATCCAAACGACGATGTTCCCAAACACAAGCATAGAAGAAAGATGATGACATAATAATTTCTACATAATGGCCTATCAACATTTCAGAAGCTTTTGGCCTAATAGTCATAAGGTGCGAACTTGCCCCAGTTTAAATGGCCCAGCAAGCCCGCATTTCTGACAATAGTCCAACTGCATCCAAATGAGGATGGTCCACAAGCACATATTCAAGGAATAATTGTTACTTTAGCCAACCCGGTTTATGGGTGGGTTAGCAAGAGTATAGACAAAGGCTCTCACCGGCGAAGGATGGCCCACAACTAGGTCTCCCCACTCAAGGTTCGAGCAACCAAGTGAGCGCACCCTTTTTTATACACTAAGGTACGTGCCAATGAGCTATGGTGTGTGACGGACTGTCAAATGGATTTCCCGTTGTAGATTCCCCAGAGGGAAGGTGGAGCGAGGCTCACTTAAATACCCAAGCCTCTTAGGCTCTTATCGCTTGGTGTCAGGAATAAACAACGAGACCTCCAAATTAGTCCATCACAATAGGCTACGAGTAGATGGCTATCTAGGTGCCTTCACAGCTTTTCCTTCTAGAAAGGTAGTGAATGAAGGAAGACACCAAAACCATTACCTAGCCTCAAAATGCCTTTGATTAAACTCTCACTTTATCCACTATAGACACGGTTAATTAAAACATAAATCCAAACATCACAAGACAATATTTCGGGGCCGATTCTCTATCCCCAGTGGAGTCGCCAGACTGTGGGAACACAGAAACTGGGCGACGCATGCTGTCCCGGGCTCGCGGCCCGTGTCGGGAGTACGGAGTAGTCACGGGGACTAAAACCGGAGAATAATGGAGTCGCCACCCGGTGTGAACCGGGACAAAGATTTAAGGCCGCACTCACCCCTCGCAAGGGAAGACCTCAAACCGTTGGGTTCGGAACGGTCCCTTACTTATGCCACTTGTAATGAAGGATTATATAATAATTTAATCAGGCTTAAGTAACACTTACTTCTAAGAATATCATGCTTCTAAATCCACAAACATACATCAACAAGTTCATCTAAATTTATATGTAACACATATTCGAATTTGCATACAGCCTATTTGCATGTAATCTATGTCTCAATTTGCATACATAAGGATTGTCATATGGCAAGCATACAAGTTAATGAACGCATTGGGGAACAGAAACGCAAACAAATAGCATTCTTACTAGCATGCATATTAAGGAAAGATATTTAGGCGCATAACAGAAATAGACACTAGAGAGGTAATACCCAATGCATAACGTAAAAAAGGGGTAACTATGTGCTAAGATGGACATGTCGTAATGTGATACAAGAGGATCTATTTACCGTGGGCGTTCGTACAGCGTTCATATACGCGTTCGAACGGTAAACAGAAGGTTCTCGTTCGAGTAGCGTTCGTAAACGCGTTCGAACGGAAATGAAATAGAATGCTCACGTTCGTATGGCGTTTGTGAACGCGTTCGAACAGAAATGAAACAGAATACTTGTGTTCGTATGGCGTTCATGAACGCGTTCGAACAGAAAGGGGACCTGATACATGATAAGGCAAAATGCTTGCGCGTTCGAGTTGCGTTCGTAAACGCGTTCGAACGAGAACAGACCTGATGCATGAAATGGGACGCAATACATAAATGGCGAATAGTACAATGCGAGGCGCGGTAAAGCATCATGGTAAAGGGCTTTAACCCATCCCCCTATGGGATCTTTCATTCCACTTGCTAAGCCCATGCGCTCGATCACATCATGCATACAAACATAAAGACAATCATATCAAACTAAGTATGCCCGATTGAACACATCTTACATCCAACCGAACACACATCAACCGGCGCGGCAAAGCATCGTGGTAAATGGCTTTAACCCCTCCCCATAAGGGATCTTTCATTCCACTTACTAAGCCCATGCACTTGATTGAACCATGCATAAAAAGATAAAGACAATCATATCAAACTAAGTATGCCCGATTGAACACATCTTACATCCAACCGAACACACATCAACCGGCGCGACAAAGCATCGTGGTAAAGGGGCTTTAACCCCTCCCCATATGGGATATTTCATTCCACTTACTAAGCCCATGCGCTCGATTGAATTATGCATAAATAAGCAACATACAGAATTCAAGTGACGAAAAATAAATAAACCAAAGCAACACAAAACAAAAGAGGGTGCCGTTTACTCAAGCGGTACGTGGAGTTGTGTCCCGAGTACAGATCATATTACCATCCATTCGGAATCGTCTATGAAATTTATGTCCGGGTTTCCATCCGATATACCGCGAGAGTTGACACATCTCTCATTTTATTCCACAGCCACAACATACAACATCTCATAATTCATGCATATTTATCTACTCAAAGGCCACAATTGCATTTCAACATGACAATCATGCAAGTAATATTTAATAAATAATACAAAAAATACGAGTGTGAAAGATACCCTCAGGTCTAAACCTTTTTTGCCAACTTTCAGGCTTGCGTTTCACGGACGTCGGAAGGGTACAGCTCCTCAACTTCTCTGGTTCACTGGTTTAGCGCGTCCTAGCTCACCGCCTTGCTATTTTTCTTGCGGTTTGAACTCCGTTCTGCTACTGTTCGGCCTCTGTTTTGCTGCTCACTGTTCAGGTCACATGTTTGACGTTTTAACGGACTGTTCCAAGTCTTTGTTTGGGTTCTTAGTGTAGTCTTGTGTGATTTTATTTTAAGAATTATGGATGCAGTTTTTATGTTATTACTTTAAGGTTTTAGGGAATGTTTTAAGTGTGTTTTACTGCTGTTTTAGGGTTAAATTACTGCTGTTTGGGCGTGTAAGACAGTGCAGTTTTTATGTTCACTGCAGTTCGGTTTTTGGTTATAATTTTCTGTGATGGAGGGCTGCTGTATAGGTTGTGGTTTCGGTGGCTTTAGGAAGATATAAAGAATTGTTATTTTCGTTTATGGAGGGGTTAAGGAGGGTGGATGTTTCGGCTATGGATGGAAGAGATGAAAAGAGAATTTTTTTTGTTACTTATTCTTGTGATTGGTGTGAATGGAGAGCTTGGAGAGGGGGTTGGAAATTCTCTCTTCTTTTATTTTGTGATGGGCGTGAACTAGGAGTGGGATGGCTTTGAGAGTTGTGTTTATATAGAGAAGGGTTAGGGCTTCACCTTGTCTCACAAGGAAGGGATTTGGCATTAAAAGGAGGATTTGATTTGGTGTTGAGCAAGGAAAGTCAAAGATTGAGGGGGGACAAATCTTGGCTAGATTAGGAAGTCAAAATATTTAATTGGTTATGATTGATTTTAATTAGGCATGACATCTTTTTAATTTAGTATGTGATTTGTTTAGTTAGGAAGTTAATATATTTGATTTATCTTCATTAGGTATGATTATATTTTGTGTTTTATTTAATTGGTAAATGGTTTAGATATTTTATTTAATATTTAATGTTAATTTAATTAAATTGGTAAATGGTTTAGATATTTTATTTAATGTTTAATGTTTAATTTAATTAATTGGGATGTGTTTTATGGGCTTTGGGGAGCTAATTGGGCTGGGGTGCGAGGTAGCAGGCAAAACCAGAAACACCGACGCCGTTCGACGGCCAATTCGAACGCCACACGAACGTCCGTAATCTGCCTGACGTTCGAACGAAGTAAAACGAACGCAGCCTAACGAGACAATGAGCTTGTGAAATAAACTTGATGACGTACTTATTTCGGATTTCCCCTCCGACCTCCGTTTCCCGCAATATCCTTAGCTAAAAAGGTAGTGCCTCTAACTGAGACTCATCATCGGGCTTCACATGCGAAAATGCAATGCTTACACATACATGCATACATCTTTCATTTAAGCTTCCAAACTTCACAACACAAACATAAGAGAGTAGAAAAACTTATGAGCAACATATATTGTAGCCAAGAACAAAAGAAATAATTTTTCTTCCAATGAAAAGTTGGAAACTACTTACTAATTCCAAGACTTCTTCACTTGCTTCTTGGTTTCTTCTCTTCTTTTTTTTCCTCAAGCTCTTTTTTTGTTTATGTTTTTGAAAGCTTGAAAAGTGAAGCAAATGAAAAATGAAAACCATTAAATACTTAGGGTTATGATCGAACAATGGCAAAAAGGGAAATAAATTTTTTTTTGTAATTTTAATCAATATTAAAGAAGCAAAATTCAATTTGAATACATTTTCCATAAAGTAATTAACAAATGTAATCAATTACACACTTAGTCAAATCCAACCATAATCATAACAAAGATATTTGTATTTAATTATTTAAATTATTTAACAATTAAATATTAAATAATTACTTAAATATAAATATCTAGATATATGTATTATTTTTTACACTAAATATTCAAAAATACATATATTTAATATTTATGTCAAATATTTTATTTGAAAATTAATTAATGTGTATTTAATAAAATTATGTATTAATATAAATACACATCAACTGAGAAATGGCCGAAAAGACCCTTAAGCACATATCTTTTCGTTTAACCGTTAAACGATTTATAAATAATCAATATTATTAATAAAGGTTGTCATAGTGCTCTACGAGTATATTTCATTAGTGAGACTCTCTAGATTCATGCATATCTGTCACGAAATCCAATTTCGTGTCCATAATCTACCCACTCGTAAATTATGACGACCACGGATAAACTCATTGAACCATACAGGTCGATGTCATCGCATATATATAATCCATCCGTCACAGGTGTCCGGATTATTCCAGAGATATAGATTTTAACGTCAAATCTCTATAGGTATAATCTCGTCGACATTTCTATTAGCGATCTCTTAATAACACTTAGAACTCGCTTCTACAATGTACAACAGGCCTATGGATTAAGCAGATTGTTAATCTCAAAATAAATACATATGCTTTGTACATAGAACTGACAGATTCTATCTTGATACACACCTGATATCCTGAGAATCAGTCCACACTCAATAAACAGACGGAGGTCTACCTAAATAGATCAATGACGTGACTGTCATCAAAGTGTGGATGATATCTCATATGTCCACAGTGGTATCACAAGTCAAAGAATCACTATGCTACTCAACCCGAGAAGATTCGTATTGACGTTGATGTACCATCTATTAATAATATTCGATGAGTCTTATAATGTTTATCTAATTTAAATATCTACATGTCTATACGAGTCTCCCGAGACTCATGGTTCATTGAGAAATAATTGAATCCAATATTCCAATATACGACATGTACCCGTCTCTGTGGGTTTACTTACCGATCAAGCAATTGTAAACCTCGATCAAGAACAATTTAAAAATGATACTATTATGATACAATTCAATGACAGTTGCGACATTTTTTACAACAATATCATAACTAATCATTCTATGGTTATGTACGTCTTTACCATATAATAAAAGAATATATATTAAAGAAACTGATTATTTTATTCATAATAAATTTTGTTACATGTAACATCCCCAATCCGGGAGATGCTACCGTAGGGAATAGACCGTATTATCCCCTTAAGCCTCTGACTTCTGACAACTGCTATTCCTATCTCATAAATAAACTCATGCATGAGACCATTTCCCAACTCATCAACCATGAATGCATAAAATTTTTAATACTAAGTTACTTTTTTTAATACACCATTGCAACTCTGACAATGACACTAAAATGCAATATACACCCAGCGGAGGCGTACACAGAACCGGTTAAAGCCTGGACGACCAAAACTAAAGCATACCGATTGTCGCAAGTATTAGCGATGCAAGTCTCAGGTTAAGACCAAATACACCTACCCTGATATCGGACTTCCATAGACACATAGTCATACTACCAATGGAATTCCGATGGGTCTATCCAGAGCGAAGCTGTTTCCGCACCATCGGTAAACACAACCTCCTATCACACTTGCATAAGTATCCAATACTTAAATATATGAGAACTATGTCGTTGTGCTCCCACAACGCGCACAAGTGCAATACTAGTCTATTCCGCATTATCGATGTCCAGTCTCGATAATACTACGACTAGGGATATTTAATGATTAATCCTTCAAGGACTGATACTGTCTCATATCATCTCAATCCAGGAACTAATCATAGGGACCTCCTATCATTTATACATCTAGGTGATCTAATCACAAATGATAAGAGGGCAATCTCCTTGTCACATAGTTAATTCGTACAACAACACCATGATCTGTACAAATAGTGACGCTATGGGTCATAACTGTCCAACAATATTCTTCGAGTGTCGACCAGATTCTGAATTTCATGCCTGAGGCGGACACATCTGTCTATCTTGTGCCCTAGGAACTGATGGAATGAGTAGTATAGGACTAGATCAAGGTTGCTAGGTATTGGGTCTGACACAAGCTTTGGATCCAATGGTTTCAATTGGCCTTATTTCTCAAGCTTGGCTAAAATTTTAGACATTGACCTTCATGAGTTGGAGAAATGTTGCTTTCTCACGATATTCACTTCTGCGGTTTCTGAGCCTTATTCATTACTCTTCTTATATTGCGTTCAACCGTAGAACTTCTTGTTATCTGCTTCCACTTCTTCTTCTATGTCCATGACAGTTTCCTTCAATTGCCGAAAGCTTGTATCATGGAGGTCATTCTCCTCATCTTATTATGGATGAGGGCTTGGTACTCTTGGATCATTCTAGTCTCGTTCTGATGGCCTTATTTGCATCTTCAACAACTGACTTCTCCAGCGATCCAGGTATTCCTTGAAGCTCTTGTCCGACTTATGTTTTATTATTTCTTCAAGTCACAGAGTGACAAATATATCTATATATATGACGTACTGATTTAGGAAGGCTTCGACCAAGGCTCTCCAATCATCTCTTACTTTCTAGTTTAAGTTGTGGTACGATACCACAAATGCACTCTTAAATGACATTCCAAACATCTTCTAAACTTGGCATTATGATAAACTAGTAGAATTCATCAATGACACATACTGACGGAGATGCACTTTCAGGTCTCAATTTCTATTGAACTTCACCATCTCGGGCATTCTAAATTGGGTGGGCAGTTGTCCCTTAAAGGCTATAGTATTGTAATCTAGCAAATCCTGATGTTTGCCCTTCATCTTTTGGGCCACTGTCTCCATTAGTTCATTTAACTTCTATAATTCAGCCTCGAACTGGGACTTGGTCATTTTTTCCGCACCATATTCTGCCATGTCATCTTCATCGTCTAGAGTAGAGACTTCCCCAATTCTTCCCTCAAGCTCATTCTGCCTTTTTTCACTAGTCTTGGTCCTCGCTACTTAGATTGCTGTTAGATTGACAATAGCATTGGTTAAATTCTGTAGCTGTTCTGCCATTTTTCACGGTTGTTTCCAACTGATCTATATGGGAACTGTCATTACTGGCTATTTTTGAATTCGCTAACCGTTTATTGACTAATCTCCTTCCTATTTAACCTAACGCGTCGCTATGATGGCTTCATATCCATAAAGTGTTGGTGTGGTGCAATAGGGTGCATGTATGCATGAGGTGTATTAAATGCTTGAATTATAAGGCTTATTCACACAACATACATCTTCCCAACCTTATCTCCTTGTCATCCCCACACACGGCGGTAAGTCCAATATATGCCATAAATTTAGCTTAGGTTGTGCACCGGCAGGGGTACACAAACTCGTTCTCTCCTATGCTAAAAGGGTAAACCTTGGCTACTTTAGTTCTTCTCAATCGTAAGAGACAAATGCCACCCATTACAAAATGACTAATCCTAATATGAGGATTGTGTCATTGTTTATAAATGATGAATTTGAATTCTGTAATCATAGTTATTGGGTATGGATCAGGAAAGTTAAAGACGTCCAAGTGGGCCAAGACGAGGCATAAATTTTACTTTGTCCCGTTTAAACCTTAACCAAAATACTCTAGGCCCAACAAGTTGTTATACAAGTTGGCCCATATATGTTTCGAGGTAATTGACTTAATTATCTTGGAATGCAATCTTGTCCTCAGTGAAAAGGGCCATAGGTTTATGTATCATGGTAAGAGGATTAATCCACTTCAAACGATTTAGGGTCCAATCACTCGTCACCCAAGGGTTCGAACAACCAATGGACGCATTTTTATAACTCAAAAGTATGTGCCAATAAGCGATGTGTATCATCACATAACGATCCACTGTCCTTAAGTGAAAGCGATTTCACGATATGCAACTCCATCGGGTTTGGAGGGTATGCAAAAAGAATGAAGGCATGATTCACCTCAGCCTTTCTCCCATGGATACTAAAAGGTTATTTTTTCGGGGTCGTTTCTTCTATCCCCAGTGGATCACTTCAGCTGTAGAAGCGTCAGTGAGGTCCACTGGATTATGCCACAGGACCTCCAGGGGAAAGAAATGTGAAGGGCTCAGTCAGGGGGGGGAGGTACTGAAAACGGGGCACTCAGAGACGGGAGGTACAGAGAGACAGGAGGAAGAAGGGAGAAGGAGGATGAGGCTTAAGACAAACAAAGGTCTGTAAAAAGAGGGTTCAGAAGGTTTTTTATGTTGTCTTTTTTTTCCTTTTTTAATTTTTTTTTTTTTGCTTTTCAAATGTGACAGGTGCCAGAGAATGGGGAATATTTCGAGAAAGAAAACGAAGGACCATTGCAAACAATTCTGAAGTTGAGATATTTGATGTGTGGGGTATTGATTTCATGGGACCCCTTTGTTCCATCATTCGGAAAACCTGTACATCTTGTTTGCTGTAGACTACGTCCCAAATGGTTGAAGCAATTGCACTGCCATCCAATGATTCAAAGTGGTGATCAAATTCCTGAAAAAGAACATTTTCACTCGGTTGGAACACCTCGAGCAATCATCAGCGATGGTGTCTTCATTTCTTCCTGCAACAATACTACTTGATGCACTTCTATCCAAATACGGCGTACTCCACAAGGTTGCCACAGCCTACCATCCACAGTCAAATGGACAGGTTGAAGTTTCAAACAGAAATCAAAAGATCTTGGAAAGAACCGTTGGATCAACAAGGAGGGACTGGTCTGCAAAATTGGATAATGCATTATGGGCCTACCGTACAGCTTACAAGACACCCATTGGTATGTCACCATATATCGATTGGTGTTTTGGAAAGCATGCCATCTGCCAGTGAGCTTGAACACAAGGCGTACTGGGCACTGAAGAAGTTGAATTTTGATCCACAAGCTGCAGGAGAGAAAAGACTTCACCAACTCAATGAATGGAGAAATTTCGCCTACAGGCTTATGAGAATGCCAGACTGTACAAAGAAAAGACCAAGAGATGGCATGACCGAAAATAGTGCACAGACAGTTGGAACCAAAGCAACAGGTGTTGTTGTACAACTCGAGGTTGAATTTTCCCTGGAAAGTTGAAATCAAGGTGGTCAGGTCCATTTGTGATCACTCAGGTTTACCACATGGAGCTGTTGAGTTACTGGATCCCAATACCAACAACACATTCAAAGTTAACAGTCAGCGGTTAAGCATTATTGGGGAGAACCGTTGGAGCGACAAAAAGAAAGTGTCACACTTTCAGATCCAGCCTAAACGTTCGAAAAGTCACGTCTAGCTGACGACTTTAAACTTAGCGCTCGCAGGGAGGCAACCCATGCAATTTGTGTATATATTGTGATTTGGTGTGTTTTAAATTTTGTGTGTTTAATTTTGCAGGATTAGTCATTTTAAAATGGAAGAGCTCTCGCAAATCTTCGCAAGCAATTACCTTCTCTCCCTCAAAATCTCTGATGAAGTTTACAAGCTCGTTTGGGGAACGGATGAGGTTACTGACATTTCACGGTATTCCTAATGATATTCGTTGGGTAATTGAAGCACGAGTCCGATTGGCAGGTGAGTATTCTGACTCTTTTATTTCATATCTGCCTGGTTTTAGGAAGAAGCACATATTCAAAGAAACGTAGAGCTAAGCAATGGGGGTTTGTTTCAAATGTGCACGATTGGAATTGTAATACTCGTTGTCGTTCTTTAGAATGGTGTCTGATAATCGCGAAGACAAAATTAATTCATTAGGGATGGCTTGAGTAAGGAGTCTTTAGATGACTATCTTCGACTCTTGAGACGCATCCCAGTGATATGTTCATATAGCCATTCGCAAATTACATACACAATTTCTAAAAGAAAGACAACAGTTAAGTCTTGGGATCTGACTCAAAAAGACCCTGTTTGCCCAATTTATAAGAAAATTGGATGGGAAGCTTGTCCCTGACGCATAGATGTCAATCAAGCCGTTACTTTTCTTGTACATATTATATCTCTTTGTCTTTTTCTAATAATGTGATTTGTTTTGTTGTTTTCTTTTATTTTCTCCGACATGATCCAGACCTTTTTGACTATCACGATCTATTTTACTATTGTTCTACTAATCGTCCTTTGGAAGATACTTGTGCTATTTTTACTCACCCCTTTCAGGTATTATAAATTCAACTCATCATTGCACCTTTGAAAGTCATCCAGAGTTAAGAAAGAAAAACATAAAAATGGAAGCCACTTCAAGAAGACGAGTTGAAAACATCTGCGTTTTTGCGGTAGTAGTGTTGGTACTAAAGCCACAATACGTAGAAGCAGCACAGGAATTGGGTCGAGTCTTAGCTGCAAGAAATATGCACTTAATATATGGCGGAGGCAATCTTGGATTAATGGGGATCGTTTCAAAGGCTGTACAGGAAGGAGGCAGTCATGTTTTGGGAATCATCCCAAAACCTTGGCAGAGGCAAATCTTATTGAAACATCAAACAGAGGGAACTGATCGTGCCAGGTATGTCTGAACGACTGGTAGAAATGATTAACCGTGCTGATGCTTTCATTGCTTTGCCAGGTGGCTTGGGTACATTGGAAGAAATTTTTATTGTACTATCTTGGGCGAACCTGAACATACACCAGAAACCAATTGGGCTGTACAATGTTGATGGATTTTATGATTTTCTTTGTGTGTTTCTTGATGATGCACGGAGGAATGGGTTCATATCAAAACCTTTAAAAGAACTTCTATTTACTGCCAGAACCGCTCCGGATCTAATTGACCAACTCATAGCATATGAACCACAAATTGACCCTATCATTTCAAAGATAAATTGGTCTGGGGACGATCGTGGTAAGAGACGTCGGTTTAATCTGGATCTTAACCTTTAAATTCCTGTAGAATTTCAGTTAACCAGGTATTATCGTCTAAACTCTTCTTCTACTATTTAAGACATTGGGGACAATGTCTCATTTAGGTTTGGGGGAGGGAATTAACTAACTGATTAATATCTTGTTTTTAGTTGTATGTTGTTTTTTATTTAAGTTCAAAATTTTTCGAAAAATACAAAAAAAATTGAAACATTTTTCATAAATTACAAAAATATTTTGCATTTTTATGTTTTTATTTTGACTAAAAAGGTGAAATTGGTAAGAGATAGCCGAGTAAGGAATTTCCACTCCTGAGACTTATCTCAAACCTATTTCGAAAAGTTAATTTTTGTTTATTTCCTTTTTATTATTTAATTTGTGAATTCTCCTTCACTGACTAAAATGGATCTTCATATGCTCAGTTGACAGGTATTATCAACATGCATAGTAACATACAGACATGAGCTAAAATTGAAAATTTTGTAATATTCAGTGCTATAGTTTAATTGGAGGAAAGCATCTCACAAAAGTGATGGAGTAAAAAAAAAAAAAAAAAAAAAAAAACGTCTGAGATCCGAGTTATTAGTCTGTAAGGGTGTCTTAACACCCAGTGCCCTAAAACCAACTGATCTGGGAGTCACTGGCCCAAAGCTCGCTACATGGATCAAGGATGTTGCAAAAATATTTATATCTAATGTCTGGGTAATTAAGTCCGTAGGGGTGTCTTAACACCTGGTGCCCTAAAGCCAACTGGTTTGGGAGCCACCGACCCAAAGCTCGCTACATAGACGGAAGGTATTGTATATAAATAAAAAGTCAAAATCAGAAAATCAAAGAAAAAAATCAGAAAAATCCGAAAAATTATTCCATCACTGTAAAAAGTTGTGAAATCTGATAGAACTTTAGGACAAAAATATTACCCTCTTATCAACTGCACTTATGACTGTTGTGGGCAAAAATGAGTTGTTTAATATTATGTTAGCTGTGTATATGGAGAATGGTAAATATAATCGGAGAATTTACTTATTCGGTAATTTAGAAAAAAACAAAACAACTAGTAACTTGGAGTAGAAGTTTCACCTGATTAGTCACTATCTTCTTTATTCTCTTTTCAATTGTCTTTTTGCTTTTGTGTGCATTAGTTTTACTACCTTTTTACTTTTGTAAAATGTTTGTGGGTGTCATTGCTGTAACCCTCACGAGACTACAACTCGTCCACTAGGGACACCTAGGGTTTAAAAGGCTTGTTGCATACGCTAAATGCAACCGTGATCCCTACGAAAGTGGCTTAGTTTAATTTAAATTGTTTCTTGTATTTTATTTTGTTGTTTTGCTCGAGGACTAGCAAAATGTTAGGTTTGGGGGTGTGATGAGCGGAAAATATATCAATATTTACCGCCCCTTTTACTTAATATTTTGTTTAGTTTCTCGGTTTGATGAACGTTTTGATGTGTTTTAGTTTTATTTTGCAGATAAAATAATATTGGGACTTAATGAAATCATTTGGATGAAATATGGATCAAATAAGGGCAATTATTGGACTTGATATATTAATTTTGGAGATTGGAAACTTGAAGGGCGTTTTTTGACGAAGTGCAGTTTTGGAAATTCCAGTTTTGCGCATCTGTTGTATTTTGGGCATAACTTTTTACTCAGATATCGGATTGGGCTAATTCAAGTTCCAGATTAAAGAAGACTCCAAGATCTACAACTTTTAAAGAGAAATATTTTCAAATTCTGATGATTTCATGACCGAAATTGATGAACCATCCAGAAGTGTGTGGGAGTGTAATTATTAAAAGTCATTATCAATCATTTTCAAGCAAAATATTAATTAATAAATAATTAATAAAAATTATCAAATCACCACCAAACAAGATAAGAAATTAGTGAGCAATAATGGATTTGGTGGAGCAATTAGATAAGCAATTAGTGGAGCAATTAATAATTTATTTGGTGGATGATTTGATGGTGGCAAAATTTTGCCTATAAATACCAAGCCATTTCATTTGTAAAATTCATACTTTCTTCTTGAATTCTTCTTAATGAATAAATAAGAAGATTGTTTCTAGTTTGTTTATTTTTAGTTTTTCAGTAATTAATTTTTCAGTTTCACACTTTCTTTTCTTTACTTTTCAGTTTTACTTTCCGCAATTACTTTTACGCACAGTACTTTCTTTCTTTAATTTTCAGTTTTTACTTTTCAGTAATGAGAGGTAACTTCCCCAGCTAGGGTGAAAGGTAATTCCTTTACTATTGCTATTTAGATTAATCTCCCTTAATATAATATATTCACTATTTAAAATATTGACTTAAAAGGATACCGCTAAATTGGTCGGTTGGTAATTCATTTTAATCTGGTTTTAAACCTGACTAATCAAGGATACCGCCAGATTGGTCGGTTGGTAATTAAACTTTCTTACCGCCTATATGGCAGGTTCATGGACAAATCTTTTTACCGCCTTAATGGCCGGTTGGACTTAATTTGACTTAATCAGGTTACCGCCTATATGGCTGGTTTGTAATGTTATCACAAGTTTATATATTATATATGGGAGATATCTAAATTAGTAGTAGTAAAAGTATTCCTTTTACCTTAGCATTTTATTTTATTGTAATTTACTTTTCAGTATTTACTTACCGCATTTTTACTTTATGTCTTTTATTTTCAAGCTTTTACTAGCCCCAGTTATGTGTTGTAACTAAATTAGTTATCTGGGGTTGTGATGAAATCCAATATCACAATTTATAAGGGTTAGATTATAGCATGGGTAATATAAAGATTTATTTATTGAGTCTTAAACTTAATGCTTTTTCATTAACTGGCCATTAATAAAATTGATCTGATAAATCTAAAATGAACTAGACATAGGGATTTTAGGTTTCAGCCTTAGACTTAATAGCCCACGATCTTCCTTGAGGATAGAAACCCTTTAATAGATTTCCTTACAGGATAGAAATATACCTGTCGGGCG
Source organism: Zanthoxylum bungeanum (assembly GCA_019454045.1). Lineage (NCBI taxonomy): Eukaryota > Viridiplantae > Streptophyta > Magnoliopsida > Sapindales > Rutaceae > Zanthoxylum > Zanthoxylum bungeanum. The sequence continues at coordinate 30,652 of SKCR01009154.1, forward strand.
GGGGTAGCCATAATTGGAACTTAAACTTAATGAATCCAGATAATTTGGTTGACATAGACATATGGTTCAATTGGGTTTAAACTGGATATTTTGTGTCTGACCATCGACAGAGGCTTACCCATAATTTAGTGTTCCAGGTTAATAAATCAATATATTACCCAACTTTAAGATAACCACTTCATCTTTTAAAATGATATTGATTGAAAGAATCCACAACCCTAGATAGTTTTAATATTGAATTTTCTTAAAACCTACTTTCGAACAATTTTATTTACTTGCTTTTAAATTAGAATCGTCACCATTTCAAATCAATCAATCAACTTGTTAGATATTAGTAATCATTTGACCTCATAAAATTAATAGTTTAGATATTAAGTCCTCGTGGGATCGATACTTTTTATACTACTTGAACGATACGTGCGCTTGCGTTATACGTGTGTGTTTACGCCGGTCAGTACGTGTATTTGTGTGATGCATGAAATATATAAAATACGTGAGGTGATCAAACAGAATATATCCTTCCAACCTTATTTCTCTCATACTCGTGGTAAGCCTATTTTTAGTTCTAGATATGGCTTATTATATGCACCGATGCAAGGTATACAAAATCGCTCTCTCCTATGCTACGGGGTGAATCTTGGCTGCTTCTGTCCCTTTCCATCGGTAAAATGCAAAGACCGCCCATTTACAACATGGACAAAGTCGATTATGAGATCATGCCATTGTCTAGAAAAGACGAGTTGGACTTTCGGCAACCGTGGTCATTAGGATGAACTTAGAAACGTCCAAAAGTATACAAATATGTCATAACAAGGCGTATCCTTTCTGGATGAAAGTCAGTGCAGATATCGAACTTATGCTTCTAGCATATTTGGATCATGTTTGTATTTTCTAAACCCATCAAGGTTTTCATACAAGTTGGCCCATTATCATTTTAAAGCATTCAATCATATTATTGCGAGATGTAAACTTATCTCAGTTGAAAAAGGCCCAACAGGTTTACACTTTCGCAATAACGTGGCTAAATAACTTCAAATGATAGAGGGCCCAAACACAAAGTGAAACATCAGCATTTTAGAAGCTTTTGGCCCAATTGTCATAAGACACAAACTCGTCCCAGTTTAAATGGCCCAACAAGTTCACATCTCATGACAAGAATCCAACTGAATCCAAATGATGATGGTCTCAAACACAAGCATAAAATGGTGGCTTCTACAGGTTATACAACTATGGTTAACATGTGGGTTTATAAGAGTATAGATAAAGGCTCCCGCCGGTGAATGATTGCCCACAACTAGGTCTCCCCACTCAAGGGTTTGAGCGACCAAGTGAGCGCACATTTTTTATACCCTAAGGTACGTGCCAACGAGTGATGGTACCATATAACGATCCGCCGCTTCGAGCGAAAACGACTTCACGATACATGAATAACTGTCAAATCGATTCCTCTATTGAAAATTCCCCAGAGGGAGGGTGGAGCGAACTCTCTTAAATACCCTTACCTCTTAGGCTCTTATCACCTTGGTGACAGGAATAAACAACAGATTATCCAAATTAGTCCATCACTTTAAATATACTCCAACGTAAGCTTCGAGTAAATGATTATTTAGATGTCTTCACAACTTTTCATTTTGGCTATAAAAATGTAGAGAGTGAAGGAAGACACCAAATCATTGTCTAACTATAATAATACCTTTGGTTAAATCAACTTTAGTTTGGAAAGTTTTATTAATCCATTGGTCCCAACCAACTTGTAGACAAGGTTAACTAAAGCAAAAATCACAAATATTACGAGACATTATTTCGAGGCCGATTCTCTATCCCCAGTGGAGTCGCCAGACTGTAGAACACATAAGTGGACGACGCTACTCCGTACTCCCGACCGGGCCGCGAGCCCGGGCAGCGTCGTCCACTTCTGTGTTCTACAAGTGGCCATTCGTGTTGGTGCTAAGGTTGTGTCTGGATTTGAATCAGTTTTTTCGGTACTGGAATTAGAATACATCTTAGGCTTTTCAATATATTTTATTGTCTGGTCTTCAAGAAACACTGCATTCATATTTCTGATGACCTTCTTTTCCTTTGGTTATCATAACCTGTATCAGAATTCATTGTCTCCATAGCCTATGAAGATGCATGAAGTAGTCATTACACCGAGCTTAAGCTTAAGCTCATTGGATACATGTGCAAAGGCTAAACATCCAAATATTCCAAGGTGAGAGTATGAGAGATTCTTACCAGACCACACTTTCTCCAGAATCTCAAAATTCAACGGTACATATGGTGATCTATTGATCACTTAACAGACGACACGAACAGCTTCTCCCCTAAATGACTTTGGCAGTTTAGCCATGCTGATCATGCTTCTGACTTTCTCCATAATGATACGGTTTATTCTTTCAGCAATGTCATTATGTTTTGGGATGCGTGGAACAATCATTTCATGTCGAATGTCGTGTCTTCCGCAATAGGCATCAGACTCTCTAGAAGTGTAATGGCCTCCATTATCTATGCGAAAGCAGTTTAGTTTCTTCATTGTTTCATATTCTACCATGACATGAAACAGTTTGGAATGATCCATGACCTGATAATTTGTTTTCAAGAAATACATTCACACTTTTCAAGAAGCATCATCAATGAAAGTCTGAAAGTACCTGTTACCGCTTAATGAATTAATCTCCAATGGACCACAAACATCAGAGTGTACCAGATTGAACAACTCTGATCTTCTTATAGACGAAAAATTAAAAGAGACTATGTTACTTACCGAATAGACAATGAATGCAAAGATCTAGTGTAACATTTTTGAAGATAGTGATTAGATTATTCTTTTTCAATGCAGACAATATTTTCTCACTCATGTGACCGAGTCTCTTGTGCCACATATTTTGAGAAGCCTCTCGTTTAACTATATTGAGGCTCTCTACACATATCTTCAAATGAGTCTTATATAAAGTGCCATAAATGTGTCATCAGGCGACGACCATGTCACCTTTCATCATTCTCCATGTGTCATTACTAAAGTGGCTAGCATAACCATGTTTGTCAAGGGCTACCCCCGAAAGTAGATTGAGCCAAAGTTCTAGAACATAACATACATCCTTTAGGGTTATTGTACACCTTGTATTTATCCGCATCTGAATATCACAAATTCCCACTATCTTAGAGGAACTTATATTTCTTATCTTCACTGCACCAAAGTCTCATGCTTTGTATGTTGTGAAGAAATTCATGTGAGGAGTGACGTGATAGGATGTTGCACTATCTTCTACTCACTCAACATCTTAGGTTGCGGTGTGAAGACACGTCTCTTCCTCGATGGAGCAGATGGCTACATCTCCTGTGATGATGGATTGTGTTTGATATGTGCCTACGTCTTTTCTTATTGCCTTCTCATTTGACGGCATCTTTTACCATGGGCATGATAAGTTTGCTTCATGGAGCTGAATTATTGAGAGTAATCACCCATGTATCTCAGCTATCAGAAAAAGAACTGAGTAGTAGGAGGGCTTGTACTTCATCTCCCAGTTATCTTTCAATTGCATGTCTATTGCAGACAACTGGTTCACCATGTTATTGAACTCATTGGTGTGCTCTGTTACTGAAGTTCTATTGATTAACTTCATGTTCACCAAACGCCTTATTATTAATGCTTTATTCCGACCTGTTTTGGCCTGGAACATGTCTTCCAACTGCATCCATATTTCGTAAGCATCTACGTCATGTGCTACGTGGTGGAAGACGATGTAGTCGATCCATTGCCTAATATGATCAAGAGTTTTGTTATTGAGTTTTTTCTAATTGCTCTCTTTAATAGAGTTTTGCAGTGTAAATAATCTATCATTCGAGGTATCCATATAGAGTAATTGGTTTATGTCAACTTAATCATTGCACCATAATTTGAATCTTCCATTTTCATTTTAAGTTTAAGTTTTTAAGTGAAAACATGATAAAATAAGGGTTGATTTTCATAAATCAGAGGTCACTGTTGCGTCTGAAATGATCAAAATGGTGGATTTGCCTCTTTGTTGGTCCAAATCCGACTCAATGGTCGATTTGTAAATTTCTAAACTTATAGGGCTAAAATATAAATTTTAGAGTCTTTAGGGGGCTCAATGAAATTTACCATATATACTGACGCGGTTGACACATGGATGATGATGTGGTCAAGCAGGGCCGAAATGATGACGTGTCCGATGATGTGGCTGACACATAGCTGATGATGTGGTTGGTGACTGGATTGGAAATGCTAACGTGGCTGATGACGTGGTGACTTGTGGCAGATGACGTTGCTTCGTCTGATCACTGGAAAATATCATCGTGCTCGTCTCGATGTGAACAAGTTGATGGTATGCTCAAAATTGATTTTTGAGAACTTTCTCAAAACCAAAATTTTCCGAACCGAATTCCGTTTTTCAGTTTTACGACCCCAATGTATAACCAAAACTTCTGATGCCACTTGCAGTGATTCTCTGATCACTGAAGAGTGTTTATGAGGAAAAATTGAATTCTATTACTATAAGAACATAATTTACAAATGTTTAAATTTTACAAAAACCTCACTCACTTTACACTCTCTAATCTTTATTTGCATGGAACTTAATTGTTGGGATGTCTTGAGCTCTTAAATGAGCTCTCTATTCATAGTAAAATTATGGCTCAAATTGTAAACAAAAGAATAGTTCCCACCTAAAGTTATTTTGACCATTTTTTATGGTTGCACCAAACTTTGAAAATTATGGCAATAGATGGGATCAATCTTTGACAATAAAGAACAAAAATTGAGAGGAATGAAAGACAGCTAGATCATTCAATCAGTACTGAAGCAACAAAATTTTTGAAAGAGGCCTGAACAATATTGAAAATTTAATTCTGGTCCATATAATTATTACACTACCATGTTCATATATTTAGGAAATTAAAAATTCAATTAAAATGCCTTATAGGATATTTATATTAGATTTAATTGAGTTTTTTTTTATAAATAAATTCTCATCTTTAATTATTGGATAATAATTTAAATATAATTAAATATTAATCGTACAAATATTACTATTAAAACACATGTGACTAAAAAACTTAATATAGCTAAATAAATAAATTCAAATAAAGTTGCACATTTTTTTTTTGAAATCGTTGGAAACCCCACCGTAAAATCACATCTTCCGGGCTTAAGCGGAGCAGACAAAACCCCTAGCTGTTCCAGACTCTTACACGAAACACATTCTATGGATTCAAACTCATGACCTCAAGATGAGATTCTGGATCCAACACCGTGAAACCACGTCATTTGAGGACAAACTGCACAATATACGGTAAAGTAAAGGGTACTCGTGTCATGTAACTTTAACATTAACTCTGCTCAAAGTTGATTTCTTTACACCATTTATTACATCTTGGCCTATTTCTCTCTTCCCCTATTTATAAATACAAAGCTTCTCTTTCACCCTTCTCTCTTCATAAGTTTTTCTTTTATAATTCCTGTGTTTCAAACACAGAGAGCAAGAAGGCAAAAGCTATACGCTCATAGGCAAATGGGTAGGTCACCTTGCTGTGACAAAGTTGGCTTGAAGAAAGGGCCATGGACTCCTGAAGAAGATCAAAAGCTCTTAGCTTATATTGAAGAACATGGTCACGGAAGCTGGCGTGCCTTGCCTG
>SKCR01009155.1:0-43102 GCA_019454045.1 Zanthoxylum bungeanum
CAAATGAAGAAAACATGCTCTTGTCCGAGCACAAATGTCGAATGGCACCAGTGTCAATCCACCACTCTCTTGGGTTAAAACCACCAGTTTCACCTCAGAAACCACAGCTGAAAGGTTAATGTCTGAAACATCTTGAGTCATGTTTTCCATCACATTAGCCTCTTGATTCTTTTTCTTCTTCGGCAGTCTACACTCAGAAGACTTGTGACCCATTTTGTCACAGTTGAAGCATATTCCTTGAAATTTGGATTTCTTGGAAACTCCTCCTTTAGGGCCCATCTTTGACCATTTGTTCTTAGGGTTCTTGTTCTTATGACCATGTTCAACAACATTTGCTTTGGTCTCATGAGTTATTCCTCTTTTGTCAGATACTCTGTAATCTTCTCAATTCTAAGCTTAAGAACCAAGTCTTCAATGCTCATTTCTTTTCGCTTATGCTTTAAATAATTCTTGAAATTTTCCAACCAGGTGGTAGTTTTTCAATTGTCGAGGCTACTTGGAAGGTTTCACTTAAAACCATCCCATCAGCATGAATTTCTGCTAGAATAATTTGCCATTCTTGTACTTGACTTAACACGGTTTTGGAATCAGCCATCTTAAAATCTAGGAAACGCCTACGACAAATTTCTTAGTACCGGCATCCTCAGTTTTATATTTTCGGTCTAAAGATTCCCAATCCCTTTTGTTGTTTTCATCCCGGCATACACACTGTACAAAGAATCACTCAGCCCATTCAGCACATAATTCCTACATAGGAATTCAGAATATTTCCAAGCATCGATCGCACTGATCACTTGGATATCAATCTCACCATCCACGGGTACATGAGTATCTTCCTTTAGAAACCTCGCAAGGTTCAACGTGGTCAAGTAGAAAAACATTTTCTGTTGCCACCGTTTAAAATTCTGTCCACTGAATTTTTCAGGTTTTTCTGGAGCAGGATTGACATGGCTCACATGTCCAACATGTTGTCTAGCCACAGAGGCAGCAACACATTGACCAGCCACAACGGCTGCCATATTAAGCCCAGAGGCTGAAGCAAGTTGGCCAGCCGAAGAGGCTACCACTGCACTTTGGCCAGCCACGGGGGCTGCCATAATATTCTGGCCAGCCGAAGAGGCTGCCATATTCGGATCTACTGTGTTTGGACTGTTTTCCATATCCACAAAGTCGAATTTGTTTTAAGACTATTACAACTTATTTGTTTAATGTGTTCTTACAACTGACTTTGAACAAACAGTAAACCGAACAGAAAATAAACAACGGTGTTACAATTAACAACAGTACAAAAATAACAATCACAGGCAGTGAATCAGTGACAGTAGTATAGCACGAATCAGCGACAGGAACAGTAAATCAACGAAGAATTCCGAGGCTTGTTGAAGCGGGCAACAATCTCCTTAAAACAAATTTGCCCCATACCGAAGGTGCAGTAGAACTTGACGCGCTTGTTTCCCAGGATGCAACGGAAACAAACAAGTATGGGCACCACCAATCCTGTTTCTAACGAACCACAAAGTGTTTTGAACTCTCCAAAAAGATTTTCGAAATTTTTAGTTTTTCCTCTTGTGTGTTCTGTGTGTCACACAAAAACAAAAACACTACCCTATTAAAAGAAATTAACATGCCAATTACATCTCATCAATGAGAGGCTTATCACTTGTTGTAATCATCAAACTAATTAAATTAGTTGTTATGGAAATTCAAAAGGTTTGGAAAAAATTAAAGAGACATCAAAAAATTGGCTGGGCCGGGCCCACACATTTTGGTCTGGCATTCGTGTACGCAGAACACGCGGGTGCACACGAGCCAAGCTTGATTCAGATTTGATTTGCACCCCCCCCCCCCCGCGCACGTAGAGCGAGCCTCTATCCTTATAACTCTTACCCATCTACTAATGAACAATCATATATAAACATAATTTCCTCTCTCTAAACTTTCTCATATGGGACAAACTAACTTCTCTTTATTTTCTAACACCAATGGGTGAACTTTGAGTAACAATTTCTCATTCACCAAACATCATTTTAAGCATATGAATATACCATTTCGAAGTACTCACGGAGGAGTATCCGAATCATTCAATAACAACCACTAACACGAAGTGGACCATGCTTAAAATTGAGCCTCAAAATGCTTACTCATAAGCATTTTTTCCAACACATGACGGGTTAATAGGCCTATATTTCCGACTCTCACCGTAACTCCACAAAGCTTAATGATAATTGAATGTCATATAGACCATGTTGCAACTCGACCATGATACCACCAAGCCTAACTAAGATACAACCTAACAAGATAATTATATTATTAAGTATGACAATGGTCCGGCTTTGCCATGCCAATTTTTTTTAAAATTTTAATTTTATATATATATATATATACACTAGATGTTGTCTGTGCCTACGACATGATATTGAAGAATTTATCAAATGATCTATCATTATCATTTTCAGAGAGATTTTAGAATTTTATCTTTTAATTTATTTGGTAATCTACAATTGATATTTGAAAAGAATTTTATTATTTGATTTGTTGGTAAATTATAATTGTCAATTTTATAGAGATTTTATAATGAAAAGATTCTTTATCAGTCATTATATTATAATGAAATGATTTGAGCCGTCAATTAAGCCACATAAATATAACATTCGGATACATTATCTATCTTAATCATAATAATTGGTTGTCCTCTCTTTCACCCACACCATTGTACTTCATATTATAATATAGATATATAATTAAAAATTAATTTAAATTATTAAAAAAACTTATTTTTCATTAAAAACAAAACGTACCCGGTAGTTAAAAAAAGCAACCTACAAGAAAAAGAATTCACATCAAGAGGAAAACCACTTGGGTATATGCCATGAGAGTGCAAGTCTATTCATAATTGTTGACAGGATTTTGAGTTTTTATGGCGACTCAATCTCCGGCTTCGGCTCCTCAAAATCCCTCATCCTCAGGTTTTTTTCATCCCCCCCTAGTTGGATTGAAATTGCGCGCGAGCTTTGTACAATTGATTTGAAATTTATCAGCTTTGTATCGGACTTGATATGTTGTTTGCTTGAAAGAAAAATTACTGAGGATCTTCATACTCCTTTAACTGGTTTCTGTGAATTCATGTTGAAATTATGAACTTGTGTGTTAATTATTATCAATAACTAGGAAGTATAATTGAGTTGTGTTGACGGCTGATTTTGGTCTCAGGGTAATATGGGAATATCACCTCCGAGGTAATCCTCCTTCAATGGTGAATTTGTTTGGTTATGCAAATTTAGCGAGAGACGAAAAAACGCACCAATCGACAAAGAGATTTAACGTGGTTCGGCGGATTTTGGGATCCGACCTACGTCCACGGACAGGAACAGGGTGGTACTTTTTATTACTCAAATATACTCCTCGGGTCTCTTCTTTTCTTTTACAAGTCAGAGCTTGATGATTCTGATCACTAATTTTATGATGCCTTTTTCTTGTTTTTCTACACTCACTCTACCCTCCTATTTATAATGGTGAAGAAATCAGATTCCTATTTGTACAAGAATTCCCAATTGGAGATGGTCTCCTTTTCCTATCAGGATTCCTAGTCAAAACTATTCCATTTTCCCAAGGATTCCTAATCAAAACTACATTTACTTCCTTTATCCTATTAGGATATTAACTTATTACTTTACCCCATTAAAGTAGGACAACTTATCCCTTTTCCGCAAGAATATGATGCTTTATCTTCCTGAGCACGCCTCGTCATGTGCTCGGTCTTCATGAGGTCGGTCATGATAGCCATTTGAACTGAGAATGTTGTTGTCGATCTGATAATGCCCGGTCATCCGATCTCAAGTGGTCGGTCACCTATCATCAAATGCTCGGTCTCTTACTGTATAGTGGCCGGGTCGGCTTTAATGATCTCGCCCAAGAAGGTAATTACCCTTTTTACCCCTGCTGTACTCCTTAAATAACATAGGTCCTGAAAACACCATCAACATCTGTCCCATAGTTCTCGGTAACAACGAGTTTGTGAGTTGATGCCGGGAACTATAAAAAAAAAAGATGATGTGCTGATCGCCTAGCTGGTGGTCGTTCCAGAAATCACAAAGAAATTGTCTTCTCCATCAACTAAGTCTTCTGTTTCTATCTTCATATCCTCGGTTATTGGAGATGCTGACCCTATTCAGAATGATTCTCCACCTCAAAGCAAATTGCTTACTTGGGTCGTTCCATCAGGAGATGAAGTTTCCTCTTGTTGTCCAAACTAAAAATGACTCCTCTCTTGTAATATCTGTACCAGAGATTTAGAGGTCCTAACCCCTGACTGATCCAATCTCGATTGTGAGGAGAAAATTTTTCCTCTGAGCTAACGATGATGTGCTCAGTGGCATGTGATCGTGTCTCGAGCTGTGAGAGATGCTCGGACCTGGGGGAATGTTACGTCCCCAGTCCGAAGGACTGACTCGGTGGGACGCAACCCGACCCCGAGCTGAGAACGACACTTGGACCTGAGGGAATGTTACGTCCCCAGTCCGAAGGGCTGACTCGGTGGGACGTACCCCGACCCCGAGCTGAGAAAGGCACTTGGACCTGGGGGAATGTTACGTCCCCAGTCCGAAGGGCTGACTCGGTGGGACGTACCCCGACCCCGAGATGAGAAAGACACTTGGACCTGGGGGAATGTTACGTCCCCAGTCCGAAGGGCTGACTCGGTGGGACGTACCCCGACCCCGAGCTGAGAAAGGCACTTGGACCTGGAGGAATGTTACGTCTCCAGTCCGAAGGGCTGACTCGGTGGGACGTACCCCGACCCCGAGCTGAGAAAGGCACTTGGACCTGGAGGAATGTTACGTCTCCAGTCCGAAGGGCTGACTCGGTGGGACGTACCCCGACCCCGAGCTGAGAGAGGCACTTGGACCTGGAGGAATGTTACGTCTCCAGTCCGAAGGGCTGATTCGGTGGGACGTAACCCGACCCCGAATGAAGAGAGGCAAAGTGGTCTCGGAGGAATGAAATCCAGCCCCGAGCCGATTAATCAAGTGGCCTCGGCGGAACGAATCCAGCCCCGAGCCGATTAATCAAGTGGCATCGGCGGAACGAATCCAGCTCCGAGCCGATTAATCAAGTGGCATCGGCGGAACGAATCCAGCCCCGAGCCGATTAATCAAATGGCATCGGTGGAACGAATCCAGCCCCGAGCCGATTAATCAAGTGGGACTTATTCAGAAGGGAAGTGAATCAACCTTTTGAAACCCTACCGAATCTGGCAAGGGCGTCCCCTTACCAGACCAGTAAAAAACAAAAACAAATCTCTGGAAAATAAAATTAAAAGGCGGGGGCGACTTATCGCTTATCCCAAAACAAAAACGTTTCGCAAGTATAAACAACAACATGGATGCCTCAAAACAGCGTCCTGTCCGAGGCCTCCAAAACACAATTCTGAATCTTTCAATTCAGTGTCCCGGCGAACCAGGATTTGGATCAGAGAGCGTTTAAATGGTAAGGGCACATCCTCTACACGTCGGTTCACTGGGGAGCCTGTGTATTGTATGAGGGCTCCTCCTTACCACGCTGGAGCAAGCACACGCCACAGGGGCACAACGCATCCTCGTGCTGTGTCTCTCGCGGATCCGGATGATGAATGGATCAAAGAGTGTCCGGGATACTAAAGGCACATTCCTTCTTAGGTCCGGCATCACTGGAGCTAGCAATCGTCACGGGGGCATCATTATCCCTCGTGCTATGCTTTCCCACGGATCCATTACATCGGGTACGTGAGGATCAAAGAGTGCTCGACACATTAAGGGCATATTCCTCCTTCTGTTCGGTAACACTGGAGTAGGCAATCGCCACAGGGGTATCATCCCTCCCCGTGCTATGCTTCTCACGGATCCTATGCATCGAGTATGTCCCTGAATATTTCCGAGGACCTCGAGCTAAGAGAGATACTTGGTTCTGGGGGAATATCCCGTCCCCAGACCAATGAGCATGACTCGGTGGGATGTAACCCGACCCCGAGCTAAAAGAAAGACTTGGCTCTGGGGGAATGTTACATCCCCAGTCCAAAGAAGCTGACTCGGTGGGACGTAACCCGACCCCGAGCTGAATAAACAAGCGGCCTCGGCGGAATGAAATCCAGCCCCGAGCTGAAAAGAGACATCGGTCTCGGCGGTACAAGAGCATACCCGAGCCGGAAAGAAACATCGGTCTCAGCGGTACAAGAGTAGACCCGAGCCGGAAAATATATATATCAACAAAACGGACTCGGCGGTACAAGAGCAGACCTTTTTGGGATTTGTTGCCTTTCTTGCAACTCTACAAGAGTCGATACAAGCAAGGCTCTTCTTAATACATCCTCTCTGCATCTCAGCATTCCACGCATTCGACCGGATGACTTCCGCTATCAACTTGGTCGACCTAAAAAACCGAATGGTCTATGTACACACTGAGATAGCCTTCTTTCACCAAGTATTCCACCTGCTCCCGCAGGTCTCTGCACCCATTCGTGGCATGTCCCCTTACGTTGTGGTCCTTTCTCTGATGGTGTTCCCTCTTCGGGATATTTTCTCCTCGTTTTCTAATAGAACGAATTTACGGGCCACCTCTAGGGCGGTTGCGTAGTCCGGGGTGTCCTGGATCCTTAGGTGGGTCCATAGCCTCCCGACTTTCAAGGCTCCCTTCAAGCTTTCCAGGGCCTCGGGGGATTTATACCCTCCGACTTCGAGTACCATATTATGGTATCTTTCAATAAATATCTTCAAAGGTTCATCGTCTCCTTGTTTCATAAGCCTTAGTTCTCCAATTGTCTTTCTGGGGACACAAGCCCCCTTGAAGTGTCGTATGAATGACTTTCTGAGTTGTGTGAAGCTGCTGATGCTTCTTGGGGCTAGGCTTCTATACCATAGGATGGCCGGTCCGGCTAGAGTTAAGGGGAACACTTTGCAAATGGCGTCCCCTGTTACCCCTTGTACCTCCATTAGTAGGACGAAGCCTTCGATGTGTGGTTTTGGGATCGGTATGGCCTTTGTATGGCGCCATATTTGGTATGCTGAATCTTTTTGGGAATTTCTCTGACTTTATTTCTTCTGTGAGAGGGGACTCATCTTTGCCGTCCTGGGCATCCCCTCTGTCTGTATTGGGGCATACTCCCCATTTGGCCAGCTCCTGCCGTAACCAAGATTTCATGCTGCTGTCCTTGGTTCCATGCCGCCTCCTGCGGTCTCTTTCTTTCTGTTATCCTGGGGGTGTGCTTCTCGTGGTCGGTATCTTCTCGTACCTCTTCGTCATATTCTTTCTCTCTTGACGGGTGTTGCGAGGGCCATCATAGGAGGGGTCTGGTGACGATTGGTCATCCTCTTCCTCCCATGTGTCCTCGGTCTGGGAATCTTTCTGCACCACCACAGATCTTACCCTGTAGGGACCCCTCCTCCGGGGTCTGTCGTCCTCACTTGTATCGGCAATTCTTTTTCCTCTGTTGTTTCGTTCCTTCGTCGGCTAGTCCCGGCCTCGAATTTTCCGTTGTGGACTCCTTCTACCTTTTCTAACCGGTCTACTATGATTTTTAGCAGAATTTGGTTTTCCTCCCTTTCCTTCCTCAGGTTCTCCTCGATCTTCTCCATCTAATTCGCAGCCGAGCTCCCTGACGATTGGTGGTTTCCGCCTTCCGCCATTGTCTTACTACGCGAGTTGCTTTTTGTTGAGTCCCCACAGACGGCGCCAACTGTTGACGGCTGATTTTGGTCTCAGGGTAATATGGGAATATCACCTCCGAGGTAATCCTCCTTCAACGGTGAATTTGTTTGGTTATGGGGGACCAAAAGCAAATTTAGCGAGAGACGGAAAAACGCACCAATCGACAAAGAGATTTAACGTGGTTCGGTGGATTTTGGGATCCGACCTACGTCCACGGACAGGAACAGGGTGGTACTTTTTATTACTCAAATATACTCCTCGGGTCTCTTCTTTTCTTTTACAAGTCAGAGCTTGATGATTCTGATCACTAATTTTATGATGCCTTTTCTTGTTTTTCTACACTCACTCTACCCTCCTATTTATAATGGTGAAGAAATCAGATTCCTATTTGTACAAGAATTCCCAATTGGAGATGGTCTCATTTTCCTATCAGGATTCCTAGTCAAAACTATTTAATTTTCCCATAAGGATTCCTAATCAAAACTACATTTACTTCCTTTATCCTATTAGGATATTAACTTATTACTTTACCCCATTAAAGTAGGACAACTTATCCTTTTCCGCAAGAATATGATGCTTTATCTTCCTGAGCACGCCTCGTCATGTGCTCGGTCTTCATGAGGTCGGTCATGATAGCCATTTGAACTGAGAATGTTGTTGTCGATCTGATAATGCCCGGTCATCCGATCTCAAGTGGTCGGTCACCTATCATCAAATGCTCGGTCTCTTACTGTATAGTGGCCGGGTCGGCTTTAATGATCTCGCCCAAGAAGGTAATTACCCTTTTTACCCCTGCTGTACTCCTTAAATAACATAGGTCCTGAAAACACCATCAACAAGTTGAAATGTTTAATTATGGAGCTTTGTTAATTTGTGCTGGTTCTACATGCATCTATATTATTTCTACTGTTATGCAACTCATAGTTGAATTCAAAATCTATTAGTATTTTAATGACATTGATGTAGAAACACTTGACAAACATAATTTTTTTTTTATGGGTTTTGCTTGATTGATATTTATTTTTTATTTTTTTGGAAATGTTGGAAATTCCGCCGCCAATCCACCCGAGAGCTTAAGTGGAGCGGTAAAACCTCGGCTAACTCAGGCTGTTACAAGAAATACACCACTCGAACCCAAGAACTGTCAACTAAGTCCTAAACCGTTTGCCACCAAGCCACACCCGCTTGATGGATGTTTATGCTAATGGTAAATAATGTTTTTTTTTCCAATTTTCTAATTTGAATGTCAGCTGCAGAGCCTGCTCAACAAACAAATGGGGTCCAGCAAGATACCCGGCCAGAGGATGCTAATCCTATTTCCTCTCCATCTGTGTTTGTGAACTCGGAACCGATGAGAGAGGAGCAAGTGCAGAATGCTGTAAAGTTTCTTTCACATCCTAAAGTTAGGGGTTCTCCAGTTATGTATAGACGATCTTTCCTCGAGAAAAAGGGGCTTACAAAGGAGGAGATAGATGAGGCGTTTCAGCGTGTGCCTGTAAGCATATTGTTCATTTCAGTTCACTTATACTGTGCTGTTGAATTGGTTTATGAAGCGTTCATTTGTTCTCTATTTGTTAATAATTGTTGTTGTTTTCCCGTGGATATCCAGGATCCACCTCCATCTGCACAGGCAACTAGTGCTAAACAAGGTAACGAGGTTATGTATTAAAGTTAGTCACATCTTCTCTGGTGTTGACAATTTTGTATTTGAGCGGAATTCAGCTGAAGCTTGAGTTGCTGATGCTGCTTTTTTTACTTACCAGAAGATGGGCAGGTGAAATCACCATCCAACATTCAGTCACCGGCCCGAACACAAGCTTTGCAACCACAGCCTGCAGGAGCTGCTTCTATTGCTGTTTCCCCAGTGAGTACCTTGATGATGTCGCGGTTTCACTGGTATCATGCTGTTATTGCTGTAGGGTTACTGGCTGCTTCTGGTGCTGGAACTGCTGTTTTTATTAAGGTAACGACAAATAACCTTTGGTTGACATTCTATATAAACTGTAATCAGATGTATTGATGCCTGATATTTATGTTATATTGGCATTATTGGTATGGTATTGCATCTCTGACCATCTTATATAACAGCCTACATTATTTTCTTATCGCCTAATATTGTATGCCTGACACAGTCAAATAATATGTCTCTCTTTGTTTCAGAAATCTCTTATCCCTCGGTTGAAGTCTTGGATTCGGAAAGTTGTACTGGAAGAGGAAGATGACACTGAAAAGAAAACTAATGCAAAACCAAGTTTGGCAGAAGAATCGGCTGCAGCTGCAAAAGCTGCAGCAGCAGCAGCAGCATCTGATGTGGCAAAGGCAAGCCAGGAAATGATGATTTCAAAAAATGAAGGTGTTATTCCAATGGATCTTTAGTTCACATACTGGTAGCTTTCCCACTCTACTTAAAAAGGTTCTTGAGGTACTTACTCAAGTATGGGAGTGAAGATTACTCTACAAACAAAGACGGAGAGGGGATACCCTAGGGAAGGGGGGAACTTAATGAACATATCATTTTTCTTAAGCTTCATTGTTTAGACAGATCATTATCCTTTTGATGATTATAATTAGAAATATTCATGTACCATGGCTTTTTCGTTTTTTCAGAAAGGAGATATCTTTCAGAATTTAAGAATCGGTTAGATGTTCAACTTCAGGAAATGAAGTCCATGAATAATTCCATCAGGAAGTTAGAAGGTATATTAGATTTTCCTTCTGATCTAGCAAGGATATAGCATATTGTTGAGCATTTTGGTTCTAGCAATTTGACTTAAAACTTTGATTTGTCAAGGATGTTATAATCATAATTAGCTTATACATGCATCCCCAAGCATTATCCAAATTTCTCAACTGAAAACTGCATATTTCTGGGTTTTTAGGCTCTTGAGACAATGGACGTCAATTTTTGCTTGATATTCTTTACTTAATACATGAATTTAAATTTATTATTGCATTAGCGAAAATGTGCATTACATATACATGATTGCTTCCTGCCTTCCTGCTCTCTGATCACTCTGTAAAGTCTTATTCTCTGTAGTTAGGCCAGTGCCTTGGCAATCATCATAAAGAATGTTGGTTGGAATTCTAAAACATCTGATATTCTTAATGGTGGATGGGGTTTGATCATCTTACTGATTGAATATCCTTTGCTTCTGTCTAACTATCAGGACTAGCTAATAATTCTGGGAGAACCTCTATTGTTAATCAAGAAGATCATAGGATCTCAGTCTCAAATGTGAAGGTAAGATGAAAGGTCGAATTTGAGTTATCTAAGTTGACTATGTACTGAAGCAAAATTTCTTGGCAGCAACCATATGCGAATGGCAAGGCGGACTTGGACGTGCGATCAGGTTGCTTATTCTTTCTTGTTGATTTTTTTACTGGCTTGAATTTCTACATCAAATAACTGGAATTTTCTGTGCAGTGAGATCTTTCTCACCTCCCGCACCTGGAGAACCCGCTGTTGCACCTCACCCAAAGTCCTACATAGAGGCAAGTACCTTCATTGTGCCTCTTATCTAGAAAGCTTTTTCTTGGCTGGCTTGGAAAGTATTCTGCTTATTTGATTTTTGAAATTTATGTTGCAGATAATGGCAATGGTCCAGAGAGGGGAGAAACCTCCCAACATTAGGGTAACTAATCTGAGTTATGATGGTTGAGATTAACATGTTTGCCAGTGGTCAATGCTGATTTTTAATCTTTCTGGATCCTTATACAGGACATCAATGATCTACCTCCCAACCCTAACCAGCAGCTATCAAATCCACACTTAGCACCAAAAGCCAAGGTTTGGTTTCTTCATTAGATTTGTGAATTAGGAATACATTAGTTATATAAGCAATTGGATCTCTGATGAGTGGTATTTATATCACTATTTCTCACTCATTTAACCTAATATTTCGTATAGTTTCTCGAGTTTTGTGAACGTTTTGATGTATTTTGTGTTATTTTGTAGATAAATAAAGTTTGGAAAGCATTGGAGGCAATTTGGGGCAAAAACGGACAAAAATGTGTTAACAGGGATATTTTGGTCTTTAGCGCGTCGCGCCGCCAAGCCTTCCGCGTCGCGACGTCTAAAATGCGCCGAACAGTGCTAACGTGCGCCGGGTCCACAAATCAGAATCTGAGAAAAGTTTGACTTTGCTAAAATGTGCCGTGCCACGTGTCACCATCACAGCCGATCTGCTAACATGCGCCGTGCCACGTGTCAGCATCCTACGGTGCCGACAGTCATCATCGCCACGTGTTCCACGTGTCATTCCATGTCATCAGCCACGTCAGCAAGTCAACAAGTCAACATTGCCACCTCATCGCCACGTCATCATCAGCCAATCAGGAAGTGACACGTGTCGCAATTCTACGGTGCCGACAGTCTCTTTCCCACGTGTCACCACGTCACCGCCACGTCATCGCCACGTCAGCATCAATTATTGGATATCCTATCCTTATCTGACACGTGGCGGATAAGAATCTCAGCGACTAATCAGAAGCCGCCACGTGTCACAATAATTGAAGCCCAACCACCGCGACACGTGTCACCTTATCAGCTTATCCAGAATCTTCAAACCAGCGAACCAGAGCGTGCCACGTCGACAACATCTGGCGTAGCGACGCCAGAGGCCTTGGCGTCACGACGCTGGAAGCTATCCGCGCCTATTTCAGAATTCAGTACACCTCCTCTCTCTTCAATTCTTTCTAAAGAGAGAGTTTATCTCTCTAGATTCTTTAGTTTTTAGTTTTTTTTTTTTTTAGTTTTTAATTTTGTAAATAATTTTAATTACGTTTTGTAATAATAGTAATTAATTTTAATTTTTTACTTTTTACAGTTTTTACTATTCACCATGAGTAGGTAACTTCCCCAGCTAGGGTGAAAGGTAATTCTTTTACTGTTACTATTTAGATTAATCTCCTTTTAAAATAATATATTCACTATTTAAAATACTGACTTAAAAAGGATACCGCTATATTGGCCGGTTGGTAATTTAATTTTAATCTGGTTTAAACCTGACTAATCGAGGATACCGCCAGATTGGTCGGTTGGTAATTTAATTTTGATTCCGCCTTTATGGCTGATTGGACTTAATTTGACTTAATCAGGATACCGCCAGATTGGTCGGTTGGTAATATTATCACAAGTTTATATATTATTTTATGGGAGATATCTAAATTAGTAGTAGTAAAAGTAATTCTTTTTACCTTAGTATTTTATTGTTATTTACTTCTCAGCTTTTACTTTATGTCTTTTACTTTTATGTATTTACTAACCCTAGCTATGTGTTAGTTATCTAGGGTTGTGATGACTTTTAATATCACCGGTTTATAAGGGGTTATTTTATAGTTTGGGTAATTTAAAGGTTTACTTATTAAATCTTAAGCTTAATGCTTTTTGTTTTCTGATCACCAATAAGATTGATGTGGTAAATCTAAAATGAACTAGACATATGGATTTTAGATTTCAGCCTTAGACTTAATAGCCCACGATCTTCCTTGATGATAGATAACCCTTTAATAGATTTCCTTACATGATATGAATATACCTGTCGGGCGGGGTAGCCATAATTGGAACTTAAACTTAATGAATCCAGATAATTTGGTTGACATAAACATATGGTTCAATTAGGTTAAACTGGGTATTTACATCTGACCATCGACATAGGCTTTTGCATAATTTTAGTGTTCCAGGTTAGTAAACTAATTTATTACACAACATAAAATAACCACTTCATCTTTAAAAAGATATTAGAAGGATTCACAACCCTAGATCTTTGTGTCTTTTGTTATTTTCCTTAGTATTTTCTTTTGTCTTTTTATTTATTTATTTTTATTTTGTAAAACCACTTTCAACCAATCAAACAATCATTTTCTTCACCATCAATTAGATATTTGTAAATAAATAAATTCAATAATTAATAACAACAGTAGGAATTAAGTCATCATGGGATCGATATTTTTATACTACTTGAACGATACGTGCGCTTGCGTTATACGTGTGTGTTTACGCCGGTCAAGTTTTTGGCGCCGTTGCCGGGGACTTATATTCTTGAGTTGTTAATTTTGAAGCTATCTAATTTACTTGTATCTAATTTTCTTTATCTGTAATTTTATTTCTTTCTTCTGTTTTCAGGTGATTGAACAAATGGAACATTACTGGGAGATTGAGAGATTACGAGCTTTACAATAAGATACACCCCAATCTGGGAGCAACAGTCCGGTTTTCTGAGGCCTGTTGTCCAGCCCAACAATTATCACTGGATGCCAGAACCAAACAATACCACATTTGCTCAACAGAACGAAATGGAGAGATGTGTAATATGTGATAGTAACCACCCGAGCGATCAATGTATATACCTTTCAGAGTGGCAGAATTTTCAGAATCATTCAAAGTATGAAAAATCATCACATTTTCCATCTTATCCACCATCCATATGCGATTTTCATCAACAACTAGAATCATCAGAGGAAGATCAGTTGTTAAACATGCTCAAAGATATGTTCGAGTTGGATACGATGCTTGAAACAAGCCAGAATCAATTGGAAAGTATTCAGAGACATCAGAATTCATTCAGAGGATGACAAATCAAATGAGACAATTCACAGAAAACCAGGACTACATACCTCAAGAACCAGTTTCAGATGACACTGATGAAGCCTTCAAATACCAATCATTTCACAATGACATTTCAACAGAGGAGGAAGCTGAGCAGTATCAACAACCAGAGGTATCAGTTCAGGAGCCCGAACCGGCAAAGTCTCAATTTGACTTTTATTATTCAGACTCTGACGAGGATGAAGCTGATCTATTTGTACCAACTGCACCAACAACGGAAGATCAAACTTTCAATCCTCAAAATGAAGATCTTGGAGCATGCTTTACCATGATGTTTAAAGAAGATCTTCCTGAGCCAACCATTCTAGTCATATCAGAGGATGAAGACCTAATGTCAGAAACATCATTACATCCTCAGGTTGACAATTTTGAAGCATGTATTTCACAGATGACAGATGAAGAGCTGAATAAAAAAATTTTACAATACATATGTGAAGAAAAGGTGGAACAAGAACAGAGCAAATGGAGGAGCAAATGTCTGACCTTAATAAAGATCCAGAGCATTCAGGAGAAACATCACTGTTTTGGGGAGTACAAATCAAAGATATCACCCAGAAGCTTGACAGAATGGAACTTCCATTCCAAGTCAAGCACCATGAGACCTCCTGATTTTATTTCTTTCTTTGCAGGAATCACTGGAACAACAAGTAGTAAAAAGGTGGCACGAGCACTAAATGAGACAAAACTCTTTTTGCCACTTTACCGTTGAAAGAGACCCTTCAAAAGCAACGCTCACGGGATTGTCTTTAATCGGACATCCAAAACGACGCTGAAACCTCCTTAACAGATGAATTTCAGTCACGTCTGGCTGAAGACGTAAAATTTAGCGCTAGCAGGGAGGCAACCCATGCAATTTGTTGTAATTTGTTTTCATATTTTGTGTGAACTTTTTAATTTTGTGTGTTATTTTTGTAGGGAAAGGCACAAACGAAGCATTTTAAGACAGAATGAATTGTGTTTGGCAATCAAAGATGAGAAACAATTCATTAGCGATGGCTGAGTAAGGAATGAAATCTTGAGACACATTCTAATGAATTTAGACTAAGCGAGTGGCGTATTGCGTACATAATTCTGTTGCCTTAATTATTGCTTTGATTCGCTTTTCTGTTGTAATTATCTTTATTTTCGTAGACAGGATCCAGACTTTTTGACCTTTCACGATTTTCTTTTGTTATTTAGCTAACAATCGTCATTTGGAAGATACTTGTGCTATTATTACTCACCCTTTTCAGGTACTATAAATTCAGCCCGTCATTGCACTTTTGAAGGCATCCTGATTTGAAAAAGAAATACATATAAAAAAAATGGAAGCTACTTCAAGAAGACGAGTTGAAAACATCTGTGTGTTTTGCGGTAGTAGTGTTGGAGTTAAGCCGCAATACGTAGAAGCAGCACAAGAATTAGGTCGAGTCTTAGCTGCAAGGAATATACACTTAATATATGGCGGAGGCAATTACGGACTTATGGGGATAGTTTCAAAGGCTGTACAGGAAGGAGGCAGTCATGTTTTGGGAATCATTCCAAAACCCTTGGCAGAGGCAAATCTTATTGGATCATCAAACGGAGAGGAACTGATCGTGCCAGGTATGTCTGAACGACTGGTAGAAATGATTAACCGTGCTGATGCTTTTATCGCTTTGCCAGGTGGTTTGGGTACATTGGAGGAAATTTTTATTGTACTATCTTGGGCGAACCTGAACATACACTAGAAACCGCTTGGACTGCTCAACGTTGATGGATTTTATGATTTTCTTTGTGTGTTTTGATGAGTGATATTTATATCACTATTTCCCACTCATTTAACTTAATATTTTGTATAGTTTCTTGAGTTTTATGAACGTTTTGATGTGTTTTATTGTTATCTTGCAGATAAATAAAGTTTGGACAGCACTGGAGGCAATTTGGGGCAAAACCGGACAAAAATGCGTCAACAGAGATATTTTCGTCTTTTGCGCGTCGCGACGCTGGAACACTGCGCGCCGCGACGCCCAGCGTGAGCCGGATCTGCTAACATGCGCCTGGTCAACGGTCAACAATTTGAGAAGTTTTGACTTTGCTAAAATGCGCCGTGCCACGTGTCACCATAACAGCCGATCTGCTAAAATGCGCCGTGCCACGTGTCATCATCATATGATGCCGACACTCAGACTTGACACGTGTCGCCTCGTCATCAGCCATGTCAGCGGTCAACGAGTCAACCTTGCCACGTGTCATGCCACATCATCATCCACGTCAGCAGGTCAACCGAGTCAACTTGCCACGTCAGCCTCAGCTAATCACAACTTGACACGTGTCGCCACGTGTCGAAATCCTATTGTGCCGACAATTGCAACACGCGTCTTCGCCACGTCAGCGCCACGTCATCGCCACGTCAGCATGACGTCATCACAATAATTGAGAATTAGCCGCCTTGACACGTGTCGCATGTACAGTCAGCCGCCTTGCTACGTGTCGCCTTCTCATTGTGCCACGTCGATGAATCCAGCGTCGCGACGCTGAGCGCCTTGGCGTCGCGACGCGCGAACAGTTCACGAACAGTAAAAAATTTTGCTATAAATAGAGGGCGAATTTTAAGTTTTTAGTACACCATTCTCTCACTTCTTCTATGTAATTAGGGAGTGTTTCTCTCTCTAAATTTCTTTTAATTTAGTTTTGTAAATTTTAATTACGTTCTGTAATAATAATAATTTACTTTCTTTATTTTACAGTTTTTACTATTCACTATGCGGAGGTAACTTCCCTATGCTAGGGTGAAAGGTAATTATTTTACTATTGCTATTTAGATTAATCTCCCTTAAAAATAATATATTTACTATTTAAAATTCTGATTAATAAAGGAATACCACTATATTGGTCGGTTGGTAAATTTATTTTCTATTGGTTTGAACCTGATTAATCAAGGAATACCGCTATATTGGTCGGTTGGTAAATTTATTTTGGTACCGCCTTTATGGCTGGATTATGGACAAATATTACCACCTATATGGCTGGTTGGACTTAATTTGACTTAATCAGGATACCGCCAGATTGGTCGGTTGGTAAAATATTATCACAGTTTATATATTATTTTATGGGAGATATCTAAATTAGTAATAGTAAAAGTAATTCCTTTTGCCTTAGCATTTTTATTTCATTTGTAATTTTCTTTTCAGCATTTTACTTATCGCAATTACTTTTCAGCATTTTCATTTTATGTCTTTTAAGTTTTTACTAGCCCTAACTATGTGTCATAACTAAGTTAGTAATCTAGGGTTGTGATGAAATCCAATATCACCGGTTTATAAGGGTTAAATTATAATTTGGGTAATATAAAGATTTATTTATTGAGTCTTAATCTTAATGCTTTTTATTAACTGGCCACTAATAAAATTGATAAGGTAAACTTAAAATGAACTAGACATAGAGATTTTAGGTTTAAAGACCTCAGACTCAATAACCCACGATCTTCCTTGAGGATAGATAACCCTTTAATAGATTTCCTTACAGGATAGGAATATACCTGTGGGCGGGGGTAGCTATAATTGGAACTTAATATTAATGAATCCAGTTAATTTGATTGACATAGACATATGGTTTAATTAGGTTAAATTGGATATTTGTAATTGACCATCGGAAGAGGCTTTTACATAATTTAGTGTTCCAGGTTAATAAATCAATATTTTACCCAATTATAAGATAACCATTTCATCTTTAAATAATATTGGAATAAATCACAACCCTAGATAGTTTTAATATTGAATTTTCTCAAAATATCTTTTCAACCAATTTTAGTTACTTGCCTTTAAATTTAGAATCGTCGCCATTTCAAATCAATCAAACAACCTGATAGATATTAGTAATCATTTGACCTCATAAAAATTAATAGAATAGATTTTAAGTCCTCGTGGGATCGATACTTTTTATACTACTTGAACGATACGTACGCTTGCGTTATACGTGTGTGTTTACGCCGGTCATGTTTCTTGATGATGCTCGGAGAAATGGGTTCGTGTCAAAACCTATGAAAGAACTCTGCTTCGGATCTAATAGACCAACTCATAGCCTATGAACCACAAGTTGACCCTATCCTTTCAAAGATAAATTGGTCCGAGGACGATCGTGGTAAGAGGCGTCGGATAAATCTGGATCTTAACTTTTAATTTCCTGTAGAATTTCAGCTAACCAGATACGACCTTCTTAACTCTCCTTTTACTGTTTAAGACATTGGGGACAATGTCTCATTTAGGTTTGGGGGAGGAAATTAGTTGATCAGTACCTTATTTTTAGTTTGTGTGTTGTTTTTATTTTTAGTCCAAAATTTTTCGAAAAATACAAAAAAAAAAATTCAAAAATTTCAAAAATTACAAAAATATTTTGTGTTTTTGTGTTTTTATTTTGACTAAAATGGTGAAATTGGTAAAAGGTAGCTGAGTAAGGAGTTTCCACTCCTGAAACGTATCTCAAACCTATTTTGAAATAAGTTAATTTTTGTTTATTTTATTTTGAATTATTTAATTTGTGAATTCTCCTTAAAACGGACTAAAATGGATCTTCATATGCTCAGTTAGCAGATATTATCAACATATATAGTAACATACGGACATGAGCTAAAATTGAAAAGTTTGTAATATTCAGTGCTCTAGTTTAATTGGAGGAAACATCTCAAAAAAAAAGCAATGGAGTAAAAAAAAAAAAAATCCGAGATCCGGGTTATTAAGTCTGTAAGGGTGTTTTAACACCTAGTGCCCTAAAACCAACTGGTTTGGGAGTCACTGGCCCAAAGCTCGTTACATGGATCGAAGATGCTGCAAAAATATATATATTTGAAGTCTGAGTAATTAAGTCCGTAGGGGTGTCTTAACACCTGGTGCCCTAAAACCAACTGGTTTGGGAGTCACCGACCCAACACTCGTTACATAGATGGAAGATATTGTATATAAATAAAAAATAGAGAAAAATCAAAGAAAAAAAATCAGAAAAATTATTCAATTGCTCCAAAAAGGTGTGAAATCTGATAGAACTTTAGGACAAAAATATTACTCTCTTATCAACTGCACTTATGACTGTTGTGGTCAAAAATAAATTGATTAATATTTTGTTGGCTATGTATATGAAGAATGGTAAAAATAATCGGAGAATTTACTTATTCGGTAATTTAAAATGAAACAAAACAACCAGTAAATTGCAGTAGAAGTTTCACCTGATTAGTCACTAACATCTTTATTCTCTTTTCTCTTGTCTTTTTGCTTTTGTGTGCATTAGTTTTAACTAACTTTTTACTTTTGTAAAAATGTTTGTGGGTGTTTGGGCCAAATTTGACCCAAGGGTAATTTCGACCTTTACTTCAGTCCCAAGCTGCCATCACAGATTCACTCTCTTATGAAGCCCGGATTTGGTGTGTGTCAGCCCAAAGATTCGCAAGCCCACACCAACTCAGACCCGAAGACCCACCGTACAGTAGCCCATGTAACATTCAGACACATAAACACCATTTATAACTCGACCGTTTTCAATCTCCATAACCGCTTCTCCATGACTGTCCATAACTGCTTCTTAAGTGATGCGACCGTTACCAACACACCAAACGTATGTCAGTTAAAGGTATTCATGAGTCTCACCTCAAATAACATATAAAAGGAACTTCTAGCTCTCCTACAAGTGGGGGGGCTCTGAGATGATAGCCCAGTACTACTCCCTCTCCATAGCTCTCTAAACCTCATATTCTCACCACATTCACGGGACCCTACAGAGTTTATGGTAGCATCTAACCTAGCCCTCTCCTTTATAACTTTCTTTAGTCCCATTACTGACTTGGGCGTCGGAGTGCCCCCGGCACCCACCACACCGGTGGGCAGTGCTCCCGCTCATTCTACATCTTTGTTTTGCAGGATCGCCAGTGCCCCTATACAAAATCTCGATTGTGGACCTCGGGCGAAAACCAGCGTCTACAAAAAAAAAAAAACAACTTCATCAAACTATTAATAGGATCATTTGTCTCAACCGACATGCACTCTATTTGTCAGGTATTAATAATTTCCCCATTTGTATACCATATACGTGGTTCGCATGCATTATCATACAATTTAATACATGGACCTTCCTCTGGTCCACACGATATGTAGCCTCGGTTTGGTCCCTCTTCAATATCAAACGAGTAAATGTCTTCCTGGACTCATCAAGTCCAGTCGACCGGGGACAACCCCCATAGACTCATGTCGAGTCAAATTATAGACATGAACTACCCATGTCGTATGACATATATTCCTGACTCATCAAGTCCAGTCGACCGGGGACATCCCCCATAGACTCATTTCGAGTCAACTTGTAGACATGGATTACACATGTCGTATGACTCATATCCTCCTGGACTCATCAAGTCCAGTCGACCGGGGACATCCCCCATTGACTCATGTCGAGTCAAAGTTTTGGACATGGATTACACATGTCGTATGACTCATATCCTCCTGGACTCATCAAGTCCAGTCGACCGGGGACATCCCCCATGGACTCATATCGGGTCAAAGTTGTAGACATGGATTACACATGTCATATGACTTATATCATCCTTGACTCATCAAGTCCAGTCAACTGGGGACATCCCCCATAGATTCATTCGAGTCCACTTGTAGACATGGAGACACATGTCGTATGACTGATGTATTGACCTTCATCTGGTTCAATCAATTGGGCACTTCCCCAATGGCTCTAGTAGAGTCGATTTCATTATCTCGACCATCATCTGGCTCGGACAACTGGGTACTTCCCCAAATGGATCTTGTAGACTCAAGTTGATACT
Organism: Zanthoxylum bungeanum; assembly: GCA_019454045.1. Taxonomy (NCBI): domain Eukaryota; kingdom Viridiplantae; phylum Streptophyta; class Magnoliopsida; order Sapindales; family Rutaceae; genus Zanthoxylum; species Zanthoxylum bungeanum. The sequence continues at coordinate 21,060 of SKCR01009155.1, forward strand.
TGACATTCTTTGATTCAATTAGTATGCAACATCAACGCTCGAGTACACAACATATTATGGCATCGTCCCAAGCGACTCATGCTTCAAGTACTCTCCAACCAATGACTCCTTGACTAAGAGTAGGGGACAAACTGTTTGGGCCAAATTTGACCCAAGGGTTTCGACCTTTACTTCAGTCCCAAGCTGCCATCACAGATTCACTCTCTTATGAAGCCCGGATTTGGTGTGTGTCAGCCCAAAGATTCGCAAGCCCACACCAACTCAGACCCGAAGACCCACCGTACAGTAGCCCATGTAACATTCAGACACATAAACACCATTTATAACTCGACCGTTTTCAATCTCCATAACCGCTTCTCCATGACTGTCCATAACTGCTTCTTAAGTGATGCGACCGTTACCAACACACCAAACGTATGTCAGTTAAAGGTATTCATGAGTCTCACCTCAAATAACATATAAAAGGAACTTCTAGCTCTCCTACAAGTGGGGGGGCTCTGAGATGATAGCCCAGTACTACTCCCTCTCCATAGCTCTCTAAACCTCATATTCTCACCACATTCACGGGACCCTACAGAGTTTATGGTAGCATCTAACCTAGCCCTCTCCTTATAACTTTCTTTAGTCCCATTACTGACTGACTTGGGCGTCGGAGTGCCCCCGGCACCCACCACACCGGTGGGCAGTGCTCCGCTCATTCTACATCTTTGTTTTGCAGGATCGCCAGTGCCCCTATACAAAATCTCGATGTGGACCTCGGGCGAAAACCAGCGTCTACAATTTGGCGCCCACCGTGGGGCCTTGGCGATTCGTAGCAGATAAAAGACCCCTCTCAATCTACGGTTCCTAAAAACCATGGCTCCTACCAGTGAGCAGACACCAGATCCTATGACTACGCATTTGATCATATATTAGACGACTTAAAAGGAGAGAATCAAGCCATCCGAAACTCCACCGCATCCTCCGGAGTAAATCTCTTGAACTTCCCAATCAACTTTTCCAGGTATGACTTTGCACTTTTTAGGAATGTCCCAGTCGACATTAGTAAGGCATGTGACTTATAATATGTGTCATCATATGAGATTTGTTATGAGTGTCCCAGTCGACACTATAGTTTTCAACTTGCTAACTGTTATGGATGTCTCAGTCGATACTACACCTTGTAGCTTGATAATTATTATGGGTGTCCCAGTCGACATCAATACGTGACTTGGGACTTATGACATATATCATAGTAGGTATTACAGTTTATAATGAGACTTGTTATTGGTGGCCCAGTCGACACTATAATTTATAACTAGGTAACTATTACAATTAGACACAGTCGACATTTACAATATCTAACATAGGGCTAGTTAGAGATATCCCACTCGACATTAGTGTATTGTTAATGATGTCCCAATTGATATTACCATGTTTAGCTTGTCACTTGCTAAAGATTCCTTTCGACACTCCACATATGAGACTTGTCACTTGTTCAAGATCTCATTTGACATGAGATGGAAGAAGTCCTAACTAGATGGTTGAGGTTCCATTCCACACGACAATGAAGAAGTCATAGCTAGGGGTTCCATCCCACACGTCAATGAAGAACTACTAGCTAGAGGCAGAAACACCACTCGACACTACAGAGTAGTCTTGCCTAGGAGTGAATGCTCCAAATAAATATTCATCTTGTGATAAGTGAGTGACCCATTCGACACTACCATAATGTAGTCTCGACTTAAGGGAAATGCTCTAAATGAAGACACATCATGAGAATACTATCCCACTCGACATTGCAAGGATGTAGACTCGGCTCACTGAGGATGCTCCAATTAACACTTGTAAAGATTCGTTATGAGGTTAATGTCTCACTAGACATTGTGAGGCAGTAGACTCATTTTAAAGAGAATACTCCACTTGAAGACAGCTCCCCACCGCATGCTGCCCATGACCATGCGCAGACCATTCGAAGACAACACATTACCCATATGACAATAAGCCCATACGACAATAAGCCAGCTGAGAAAGAGGGGCATTCAAAAAAAAAAGGGGCCAAACACTTGCTGCCAAAAGATGCAGGCCGAAATTGAGAAGCATGGAGCCCACACATTCTGTGGCATCGTCTTCAAACATGGATCAATAACGAAGCTTAAACTCATCTTCATGCGCAGTGCTGTAAGTCGGCATCAAACCAAACCAGAGCAAAAAGAGATGCGTAAGATAGCTTATCATGAACACCCATGTCGTCTCGACATACAGACCGCCCCACAAACCCATTACCCATGCGACAATAAGCCTAACACACTCACTCTCGCACCAATCTCGAAATTCCATCACCTCTGAATGCTTTGTCGAGGCGTGTTTTCTCCCTTTCAGGAAGGACTGAGCAGAGGCAGGTGAAGATGAAAGAGTGCGGTCAGCTGGTCTGCCACCCGCCGATTTCTGTCTACATAATGAACCGCCTGAAGTTGCTTTGATATGGGTATTTTCAATTCTCAAACTTCCCTGATTTGAAAGAAGATGGAGATTCAACTATTTAGTTTCTTTCTTAGATTAGTCAATTGGGCCTTAGAATAGATTGTTACCTCTGTTATATATCGACTGGCTAACAGCTTGGGAATTGATTTGGGTAGAAGAAGCACCCTTAGACAAAGAATCAGAAACTACCACCTTCAGTAGCCTGAGTTCGTAGAGACTTTTGGGGAGTTGATATTTGACTTTGGGCTGGATAGAAGAAAACTTATTCTCTTGTTCTTTTAGAATATCCCTTAAAGATGTAGGTTTGGGGACCTTCTTGGTGTCAGTCGACCAAGCAGGAGCAAATGAAGTATTTCCCGTCTCCCCCTTCCAAGGAACAAAATCTCCCAAAGATGGCCCTGATGGTATTGCAGGCAATGTCTCCTCATGTTGTACCTGACGAGAGCTTTTGCTTTTTTTAATGGGACTTGTACTAACAGGGACATCAGATGATGCTGTTGAGACCTTAGTAGCTCCAGAACCCTTAGTTTTTGCAGACTTTTTGCGACTCCTTTTAGCTTCTTTAGCCTCAATAAAGTTACCATCATCGACAGATTCTGAATGAACAGCCACATCCTGCAGGCTAGACAAACTAGACACAAATTTAGGAGCCTCCACATCCCTTTCGTTGGACTTCGCCAAAACTTCTTCTGCCAAAAGATCGTGTAATTGGCTCTTATTGTTCTTTGAATTTGGAGAACTTATAGGTTCTAATTTCTCCACATTCAACTCGGTAATGACTATGTATTTAAGAGTTTCCTTGGAAACTTTAGAGTCTGAATTGGCCACACCTGCCCAAGGGGTTGACAGATTCATAGAGTAGGCAGTAGTAGTGATCACAGACACTGTCGTTTCTGTCTGTGCCTTATTCTGTTCTTCTTGTTGAATTCCCAATAATGACTTAGGCTTGAACCCAAGAGCAGGTTTCCAGGCTTGCTGCCCAGATTGTGTTTGGTTGTTTGTCACTGAGACAGACCCAATAGTCTTGAATTCACTATTGATTTCAATAGTTTCAGCATCATTGCCAGGCATTTTTTTTCAGATTGCTGTAAAGAGGAAGTTAATCCATTGGACTGGTCAGAAGAGTGTGACTTACTAGACTTATACTTTCTCGACTTCTTCTCAGAAGCTTTTTTGCCACTTCAACACTCTTTACTTCTGTCAATATTGAAGCTCCATCATAGCTTTTACTGCTTTCAACCTGAAGCCCACCAAGGGCAACATCTGGTTGAATTTTCACATCGTTCAAATGTTCAGAAACAGATGCAATACTTTCACAAGTTCTTGTAGATGTTAGAAGAGCATGACCATCAGAAGCAAGGACTGGTTTCTGTAAAAGTAAAAACTCTTGGGAAGATGTGTTCATTGCATCCGACGAGGGAAAGTTTTCACCTACTGTCGATGCTGCCAACATTTCCTTTGGACAAATGTCATCTATCTGTTCTGGAATAGTATCTACCCAATTCTTCTTATGATTAAACATCTGATGAGGGAACTGTACAGAATCAGACCCACTAGAATGACCTAAATCTGGAGTCACTCGTGGAGGTAGATTCAGGAGGTCTATCGTACATTCATCTTATATCTTCCACTATTTTGTTTGTTGTGGCCCTATAAGGCTTGTTTGGGTTTCTGCTCGTGCTTGGTTGGGCTTGCTAAGACCTGCTGGAAGACTTTGTGGTTGGTCAGCTTCTGGAATTACTTCGGACGTCCATACTTGTTCAATTTATCTCTCTCAACTTGGATGCCGTGAGGTGGGCTTTGGAAAGTTTTAGAATACGCGGGAGGTTTCACATCCAGCAATCTTCTCATTCAAAAGCCGGTTCATCCAATCACAAAGCAAAAGAAGGAGGAGCAAATCCCTTCCCAATCCTGCTTTTTGTTTGATTGGCTCATGTAGATTGGGCAAGAAGAACGTATGGCGCCATCGGGTTCACGAGCAGGGAGATCCAAGAATTCTTGGGTATCTCAGGTTACTATTTATTGGGGTTGTGGTTCTATTAGAGTTTGGGGTTTGCTTCTTTACCCCTTAGCTCTGGGCTTGTTCTGGATATTGGTGTTCGGTTGATCCGACCATCTTATTTATTTGAGGCTGCCATTCCAAAATTCTCTTCCATGGTCACTTCCTCATGAATTTCAGAGATAACTTGTACTTCAGTACCTTGAACATCCTTAGTAGAATCAGAGACAACGATACACTTCTGGGTGACCTCATTTGGAACTACTCCTCGTACACCGCACTGACTTTCTTCATTTATAAAGCATCCATCGTTCGTACCTCTTGATGAATGGTAGCAGCATTTGCAGCAGCAACATTCTAAAAAAAAAAAAAAAAAAAAAAAAAAAAAACACTTCATCAAACTATTAATAGGATCATTTGTCTCAACCCATGCACTCTATTTGTCAGGTATTAATAATTTCCCCATTTGTATACCATATACGTGGTTCGCATGCATTATCATACAATTTAATACATGGACCTTCCTCTGGTCCACACGATATGTAGCCTCGGTTTGGTCCCTCTTCAATATCAAACGAGTAAATGTCTCCTGGACTCATCAAGTCCAGTCGACCGGGGACAACCCCCATAGACTCATGTCGAGTCAAATTTAGAAATGAACTAACCATGTCGTATGACATATATTCCTGACTCATCAAGTCCAGTCGACCGGGGACATCCCCCATAGACTCATTTCGAGTCAACTTGTAGACATGGATTACACATGTCGTATGACTCATATCCTCCTGGACTCATCAAGTCCAGTCGACCGGGGACATCCCCCATTGACTCATGTCGAGTCAAAGTTTTGACATGGATTACACATGTCGTATGACTCATATCCTCCTGGACTCATCAAGTCCAGTCGACCGGGGACATCCCCCATGACTCATATCGGGTCAAAGTTGTAGACATGGATTACACATGTCATATGACTTATATCATCCTTGACTCATCAAGTCCAGTCAACTGGGGACATCCCCCATAGATTCATTTCGAGTCCACTTGTAGACATGGAAGACACATGTCGTATGACTGATGTATTGACCTTCATCTGGTTCAATCAATTGGGCACTTCCCCAATGGCTCTAGTAGAGTCGATTTCATTATCTCGACCATCATCTGGCTCGGACAACTGGGTACTTCCCCAAATGGATCTTGTAGACTCAAGTTGATAACTTGACACATTCGTTTGATTCAATTAGTATGCAGCATCAACGCTCGAGTACAAACCATATTAGGGCATCGTCCCAAGCGACTCATGCTTCATACTCTCCAAGCCAATGACTCCTTGACTTAGAGAGTAGGGGACAAACTGTTTGGGCCAAATTTGACCAAGGGTAATTTCGACCTTTACTTCAGTCCCAAGCTGCCATCACAGATTCACTCTCTTATGAAGCCCGGATTTGGTGTGTGTCAGCCCAAAGATTCGCAAGCCCACACCAACTCAGACCCGAAGACCCACCGTACAGTAGCCCATGTAACATTCAGACACATAACACACCATTTATAACTCGACCGTTTTCAATCTCCATAACCGCTTCTCCATGACTGTCCATAACTGCTTCTTAAGATGCACCGTTACGACCGTTACACAACACACCAAACGTATGTCAGTTAAAGGTATTCATGAGTCTCACCTCAAATAACATAAAAGGAACTTCTAGCTCTCCTACAAGTGGGGGGGCTCTGAGATGATAGCCCAGTCTACTCCCTCTCTCCATAGCTCTCTAAACCTCATATTCTCACCACATTCACGGGACCCTACAGAGTTTATGGTAGCATCTAACCTAGCCCTCTCCTTTATAACTTTCTTTAGTCCCATTACTGACTTGGGCGTCGGAGTGCCCCCGGCACCCACCACACCGGTGGGCAGTGCTCCCGCTCATTCTACATCTTTGTTTTGCAGGATCGCCAGTGCCCCTATACAAAATCTCGATTGTGGACCTCGGGCGAAAACCAGCGTCTACAGTGGGTATCATTGCTGTAAACCCTCACGAGACTACAACTCGTCCACTAGGGACACCTAGGGGTTTAAAGGCTTGTTGCATACGCTAAATGCAATCGTGATCCCTACGAAAGTGGCTTAGTTAATTTTATTTTCATGTTATTTTATTTTATGTTTTGCTCGAGGACTAGCAAAATGTTAGGTTTGGGGGTGTGATGAGTGGTATTTATATCACTATTTCACACTCATTTAACCTAATATTTCGTATAGTTTCTCGAGTTTTGTGAACGTTTTGATGTATTTTGTAGATAAATAAAGTTTGGAAAGCATTGGAGGCAATTTGGGGCAAAAAACGGACAAAATGCGTCAACATGGATATTTTGGTCTTTAGCGCGTCGCGCCGCCAAGCCTTCCGCGTCGCGACGTCTAAAATGCACCGAACAGTGCTAACGTGCACCGGGTCCACAAATCAGAATCTGAGAAAAGTTTGACTTTGCTAAAATGCGCCGTGCCACGTGTCACCATCACGGCCGATCTGCTAACATGCGACATGCCACGTGTCAGCATCCTACGGTGCCGACAGTCATCATCGCCATGTGTTCCACGTGTCATTCCATGTCATCAGCCACGTCAGCAAGTCAACAAGTCAACATTGCCACCTCACCGCCACGTCATCATCAGCCAATCAAGAAGTGACACGTGTCGCAATTCTACGGTGCCGACGGTCTCTTTCCCACGTGTCGCCACGTCATCGCCACGTCAGCATCAATTATTGGATATCCTATCCTTATCTGACACGTGGCGGATAAGAATCTCAGCGACTAATCAGAAGTCGCCACGTGTCACAATAATTGAAGCCCAACCACCGCGCCACGTGTCACCTTATCAGCTTATCCAGAATCTTCAAACCAGCGAACCAGAGCGTGCCACGTCGACAACATCTGGCATAGCGACGCCAGAGGCCTTGGCGTCGCAACGCTGGAAGCTTATCCGCGCCTATAAATTTAGCTCGAGATTTCAGAATTCAGTACATCTTCCTCTCTCTTCAATTCTTTCTAAAGAGAGAGTTTATCTCTCTAGATTCTTTAGTTTTTTAGTTTTTTTATTTTTAGTTTTTAATTTTGTAAATAATTTTAATTACGTTTTGTAATAATAGTAATTTAATTTTTAATTTTTTACTTTTTACAGTTTTTACTATTCACCATGAGTAGGTAACTTCCCCAGCTAGGGTGAAAGATAATTCTTTTACTGTTACTATTTAGATTAATCTCCATTTAAAATTATGTATTCACTATTTAAAATACTGACTTAAAAAGGATACCGCTATATTGGCCGGTTGGTAATTTAATTTTAATCTGGTTTAAACCTGACTAATCGAGGATACCGCCAGATTGGTCGGTTGGTAATTTAATTTTGATTCCGCCTTTATGGCTGGTTGGACTTAATTTGAATTAATCAGGATACCGCCAGATTGGTCGGTTGGTAATATTATCACAAGTTTATATATTATTTTATGGGAGATATCTAAATTAGTAGTAGTAAAAGTAATTCTTTTTACCTTAGCCCACGATCTTCCTTGAGGATAGATAACCCTTAATAGATTTCCTTACAGGATATGAATATACCTGTCGGGCGGGGGTAGCCATAATTGGAACTTAAACTTAATGAATCCAGATAATTTGGTTGACATAAACATATGGTTCAATTAGGTTAAACTGGGTATTTACATCTGACCATCGACAGTGGCTTTTGCATAATTTTAGTGTTCCAGGTTAGTAAACTAATTTATTACACAACATAAAATAACCACTTCATCTTTAAAAAGATATTAGAAGGATTCACAACCCTAGATCTTTGTGTCTTTTGTTATTTTCCTTAGTATTTTTTTTGTCTTTTTATTTATTTATTTTTTATTTTGTAAAACCACTTTCAACCAATCAAACAATCATTCTCTTCACCATCAATTAGATATTTGTAAATAAATAAATTCAATAATTAATAACAACAGTAGGAATTAAGTCCTCGTGAGATCGATATTTTTATACTACTTGAACGATACGTGCGCTTGCGTTATACGTGTGTGTTTACGCCGGTCACAGATATATTCCTATCATGTAAGGAAATCTATTAAAGGGTTATATATCCTCAAGGAAGATCGTGAGCTATTAAGTCTAAGGCTGAAACCTAAAATCCCTATGTATAGTTCATTTTAGATTTACCACATCAATCTTATTGGTGATCAGACAACAAGAAGCATTAAGCTTAAAATTTAATAAGTAAACCTTTAAATTACCCAAACTATAAAATAACCCATTATAAACCGGTGATATTAAAAGTAATCACAACCCTAGATAACTAACACATAACTATGGCTAGTAAATACATAAAAGTAAAAGACATAAAGTAAAAGCTGAGAAGTAAATAACAATAAAATGCTAAGGTAAAAAGAATTACTTTTACTACTACTAATTTAGATATCTCCCATAAAATAATATATAAACTTGTGATATATAACTATTGTATGAAAATAGTTTTGAAGTTCCTCGAATTTAACCCTTACTGATTAGTACTTTTCCTCCAATGGAGTAGCCTTGGGAGGTTGCCAAGGCCCCAAATGCCCTGGGCCAAGTACTTCAGTCTCAAGCAAATGCAGAAGGATTGAATTACAAGATTCAAGCTAATGGGCTGAACCATCAGTCAGACAATGAGAGTTCTGTTCCTTGGTGGCAGCGGAAAAATGTGAAGATCACAGAGGTGGATGAAGATGAAATCAAGGCTGGACCCTATGGCGTGCGAACCAATGAGCCAGCAGTTCAGAGGACATGGGTTCCTCCCCAGCCAACACCTGTTGCAATGTCAGAAGCAGCTGAAGCCATACGAAGGCCAAAACCTTCAGTTCTGACAGAACAATTGACCAGTAATCAGTCAGCATCTCAAACTTCTGAAGTAACCGATGAGTTGCAGAGGATCACAAAATTATCTGAAACTGGAGGTCTAGAAGAGATTAACGGCAAGGGCTCAGTGCAAAACTCAAGTGAGATTCAGGAAGAACAAGAAGCACAAACATGAGAGAAGCCTCGTTACCTCAGGTACTCAAATGTATACTCTGGAGAATGATAATAATCAACAACAAGCTTGTTACACACACCAATGATGCACTCTACTGTTTATTTCCCATGATAGTGTACCTTTTTTTCTATTAATTTATCAACTACTGTTCTTGAGTAGTACCTGGGAATTTTTGTACATTTCTTATGGACTGTGATTCATATTATACTAGCTACCTAATATGGTTTTAACATTAGTTAAGAGTTTATGGACCATGTCGATATTTTTGCGTTGGACACTACTCCCAAACAATGGTGCCAATTTGCATGATTCCATTTTGTCTGTACGAATCTTGATAGTTTTGTTAAATATAACTTAGAACTCCATGAACCAAATTTGATATTTCAGAAAATGTCAACTACATGCTCGTAGAGGTGGCCACGGTTCCGGAACCGGAATCGGAATTTTTCGGTTCGGTTACGATTTTATCTTGATCGAACCGAAAAGAATCGCTGGAATCCAGCGGTTCGAACCGGAATTGTTGGAATCGTTCGATTCCAGCGGTTCTACGGTGAAACCGTTTTAATAATAAATATATATATATATATATATATATATATATATTATTATTATTATTATTATTATATTATTATATATATATATCATTATTATAAGTAAAAAAAAAAAAACGGAATGGAATCGGACCGGACCGGTGGTGCCCTCTCCATGCTCGAGATATGGACTTAAAGTTGGTTGAAGCCATCACGTAATAACTCCCATCATCCAATTAATACAGCCACTTGTTCATATAATATTTATAATTAGGGTTGGTAATGAGATGTCCTATGCCGTTTATACACCTGAGACGGGAAAATTATCAACCCTATTTGTAGTTACTTTAAACTTAGTAACAAGTGTATTTATGATAGGGTAGTTTAATCGAGAATTAGTAATTAATTATTCCAAGAGCGATTAATTAGTGTTGAAGACAGCCTGAAGCTGGCTGGCATGCTTTCCACCGAAAGCATGAAGCTGCCTGGAAGCAGCTGTTGCAAACTGTCAAAAACGTGTGCTACAGTGCACGCGTTTTTGACAGTATAAAAGAGCCTCAAAACCATTGTTATTTGTATCCCAAAAGTGTGTGTAAGCTCCAAGTAGAGAGCTTGAGAGTGTGTGAGGTTTTTTGTTAAGTTTCTAGTTGTAAACTTGAATTTTATTCTTGTAGTAATAAAATTACATTCGGTTTTTCCTCAAAACACTCTAAGAGTGATCGGTGAATCACAACAAGTGGTATCAGAGACTTTGGTTCTTCTTTGGGATCGAAAAACCGAAGAACGGAGTTTGGTTCGGAAAATTCGAGTTCCGGAAAAGTTGTCAAAAATTTCTTTTGAGGGTACCAACAGCTAGTTCACGTCGAGACGAGCACGGTGGTATTTTCCGGCGACCGAACCGACGTCCACGGCCTCCGCACGCGCCAGGCAGAGACCTCCCACGCGCCGCCACTCGCAGACACGCGCCTCACGCGCGCTGAAAGTTGAAGACGATCCGCGTGGCCGCCACGTCAGCTCCACGTCACGCCCAGTTAGCGCACAGTCAGCGCCTCGTCAACGCCCAGTCAACAGACACGTCAGCCGCCACGTCAGCCGCCACGTGTCTGCCACGTCAGCAAAACCGGTCCCCCACATGCCACGTCAGCAGTGCCACGTCAGCAGCCTGGTAAATTTCATTTAGCCCCCTGAAGTTTTGAAATTTACAGTTTTGCCCCAGAACTTTTAGGAATTTACAAATCAGCCCTTGTGTCAGATTTAGACCAACGAAGTGTCTATTCCACCATTTTCGACCGTTCCGGACGCAACGGTGACCTCGGATTTGTGAAATTCAGCCCCAATTTTATTGTATTTACATTTTAAACTTTAAAAACTTAAAATGGAAATTGGAGATTCGTCTTCTGGTGCAATGATTAAACTGGCTGCAACTAATTACTCCCTCTGGAGACCTCGGATGATAGATTTTTTGCATTGCAAAGATTTTTTTGATGTCATCGAGTTGAAGGGAGTGAAATCAGAGTCTGTTAAGGAGTATGACTGGAATAAACTCAACAACAGAACTTTGGGTCAGATAAGGCAGTGGATCGGTCACAGTGTCTTCCACCACGTAGCACAGGATTCAGATGCTTACGGGATGTGGATAAAGCTGGAAGACATATTCCAGGCCAAGACAGCTCGGAATAAAGCCCTGTTAATGAGGCGTTTGGTGAACCTGAAGCTACGGAGTGGAACTTCCGTTGCAGAACACACCAACGAGTTCCAGAGCCTGGTGAACCAGTTGTCTGCAGTAGACATGCAGCTGGGAGATGAAGTTCAAGCCCTCTTACTACTCAGTTCCCTTCCTGATAGCTGGGTGGTTACTTTCAGCAATTCCGCTCCATGAGGTAAAGTTACCATGCCTATGGTAAAATATGCCCTGTCAAATGAGGAGTCCATGAGAAAAGATGTTGGCTCAGAACAGACAGAAGCCTTCGTCACAGAGACTCGAGGAAGACATCAAAGAAGAGACTGAGAGAGAGGCAGAAGCACAACCAGGGGTAGATCCTCAGATGGAAGGAAGTCTACCTATAAGTGCTACCATTGTGGCATTGTAGGCCACCTAAAGAAGAATTGCCGAAAACTGCAACGAGAGCAGAAAGAAGGCAATCACCAGCCGAAGAATGACGAAGGAGAGACACTGGTCGTTGTCCAAGCAGATGTAGCAATATGCTCCATGCAGGAAGAGATATGCCTTCACAACGCAACCCAAGATGTTGAGTGGGTGGTAGATACTGCAGCATCCTACCACATCACTCCTCACAGGGATTTCTTCACAACATACAAAGCAGGAGACTTTGGAGCAGTGAAGATGAGAAATATCAGTTCCTCTGAGATAGTAGGAATGTGTGATATTCAGTTGCGGACAAATATCGGGTGTACATTGACCTTGAAGGATGTCCTGCATGTTCCAGAACTTCGGCTGAATGTACTCTCGGGGATAGCTCTTGACAAACAGGGCTATGAAAATCACTTCAGAAATGACACATGGAGAATGACGAAAGGTGTCATGGTTGTCGCCCGAGGACATGCTTGCGGCGCACTATACAAGACTCATGTGAAGATTGTGCAGACAACCTCAAAGTAGCTGAAAAATAGGCTTCTCAAAATCTGTGGAACCGGAGACTCAGACACATGAGTAGGAGAGGGTTGTCTACCCTGAACAAGAAGGAGCTTACCAAGGATGCTGCACGAGGTCCTTGCAACCACTACTTGATTGGTAAGCAACGCAGAGTCTCATTTGATTTCTCTTCAAAGAGAAGATCAGAGTTGCTCAGTCTGGTGCACTCTGATGTTTGTGGTCCCTTGGAGGTTGATTCATTGGGCGGTAACAAGTATTTTCTGACTTTCATCGATGATGCTTCACGGAAAATATGGGTGTATTTCCTCAAGACGAAGGATCAGGTCCTAGATCAGTTCAAGCTGTTCCACGTCATGGTAGAGCATGAAACATGGAAGGAGCTGAAGTGCCTTCGCACAGACGATGGAAACGAGTACAGTTCCAGGAAGTTCGAAGCCTACTGCATGAGACATAGCATTCGACATGAGAGAACTGTTCCACACACTCCACAACATAATGGTGTCACTGCAAGCATGAACCGCACCATTATAGAGAAAGTCAGATGAATGATCAGTATGGCTAAGCTGCCAAAGCCATTCCGGGGAGAAGCTGTTCGTGCTGCATGTTACCTGATCAACAGATCACCATCTGAACCGTTGAACATGGAGATTCCGGAGAAGTGTGGTCTGGTAAGAATCCCTCATACACTCACCATAGAGTATTCGGTTGTTTAGCCGTTGTATATGTATCCAATGAGCTCAGGGAGAAGCTCGATGCAAGGACAACTCCATGTATATTCCTAGGCCATGGAGATGAAGAATTTGGATACAGACTATGGGATCCGAATGAAAAGATGGTCATCAGAAGCCAGGAAGTAAAGTTTCTCGAAGACCAGACAATTGAAGACATTGAAATACCCAGGATGTCTTCCAATTCCAGTGCCAACAGAAATCCAGACCCAGCACCAGCACAATTGGCCACAGATATGGTGCACGAGGAAATTCCAGAAGCAGAACCAGAGGAGGCAAATGAGGATGTTGAGCAGGGGGAGACACAACCTGTTCCATCGGAGATTACAGAAGAAAGTGTTGAGCAGGGGGAGCCGCAACCCACTCCACTAGAAGCTGCAAGATCATTCACAGAGATGAATGATGATAGACCTCCTGAAACCAGTGGACCTCAGACAAGAAGATCTGAGCGAGGCAGGATTCCATCAACCAGATATTCGGGATCCGAATATATTCTGCTTACTGATGTGGGGGAGCCAGAGAGTTTCCCAAAGGCAAGAAGGCACTGAGGAACAAATGGGTGAAGAAACATGGCAGCAAAACTGTGCAGAGACACAACAGAAGATTATTGTGCAGAGACACAGTGGATTGTACTATGCAGAGACATAGCAGGAGAATATTGTACAGAGATGCAGTGAAGTGTGCTGTGCAGAGACACAGCCGACATGTCAACAAAGGAACAATGTCGGGACAAGCTAGAGTTGTGCAGAGACATAACCAGGATAGCTGTCAGATGATACAGAGAACTATGATTGGCTTGATCCCAACTCAGGGTACGTAGGCAGTCATACAGATGCAGCAAGGGGAGGATCCTTTGGAGGATCCGTTTTGGATGATAATGGTCGGCTCAGATTTTGTGGAAATCTTCACCGATGGGGAGATTTGTTGAAGACAGCCTGAAGCTGCTTGGCATGCTTTCCACCGAAAGCATGAAGCTGCCTGGAAGCAGCTGTTGCAAACTGTCAAAAACGTGTGCTACAGTGCACGCGTTTTTGACAGTATAAAAGAGCCTCAAAACCATTGTTATTTGTATCCCAAAAGTGTGTGTAAGCTCCAAGTAGAGAGCTTGAGAGTGTGTGAGGTTTTTTGTTAAGTTTCTAGTTGTAAACTTGAATTTTATTCTTGTAGTAATAAAATTACATTCGGTTTTTCCTCAAAACACTCTAAGAGTGATCGGTAAATCACAACAATTAGGAAGAGTAAAATTGACTTTTCGAATGATTGATAATAAAAAAATTTAAATCTCGTTTCTCAATATCCTTAAAATATTATTAAAGATTATTAATTTATCATTAAAAAAATATTAAAACAGTCATAAAGTTGAGAAAGATGATTATAATCTCTAAAAAATAAGCAAAAAAGAAAAAGAGGAAAATGAGTATTTTTGCCAATCGGACGATTTTTAAAAAATTGAAATCGGTGATTAATCAATCAAAAATCTTACAAAATTGATGGAAAACTAATTGATGATTTTCGATTAAATTGAATTGTTCTATTAGCGATCAGCGATTAATCGAGGAAATGAGAAAACGATCAAAAATATTAAAAAAAAATTGAAATATATATCACAACTATTCATTACTATATATATATAAATTAATCAATCCAATTTAGACTAATCTACTATTCTTTCCAGTCTTCTTCTCTCTCTTCTTCTTTCTCTTTTTTTGTTCTTCTCTCTTCTTATAGAAAGAAGGGTAAATTGATTCAAATTAAGTTATTATGGCTAATTTTGACAGAAAATTTTAATAATAGCTAACCAATTTATTTTTACTTTTATTTTTATAATTACCTATTTAAATGGTGGGTTGACCGTTGACATGATGGTGTCAACAGAAGTAACACTACCCAAAACCTTATAGATAAGTCTAGTAAATTCCATAGTGATAAGTTACCTCAATTTTTATTCAATCGAGAATGACTAATAAAAAATGAATTATCCTCAATATTATTATTTGCCAGGTAACTAAATTATCAACCAATAGGCATTAAAATTTTACTTCTCTTTGGTGGTTTCCATTTTCAGAATTCATGGACAACAGATAAATTTGGTCATCAAATCATCATCAGTTTTGTTTCTGCCTTACAATTCTGTTTTCCAAAACAAAAATAGAAAGCTAAACCGTTTTCAGGAAACAGAAAACGATTACACGTCATTAAAAAAATGACAAAAAACTTCCATATTATTAAATCGAATTGGATTGAATTCGAATTTGATTCGATTCATTAAGTGTTGAATAATTCAATCCGATCGGATTTTGAGTCCATTTCAAATCCGATCGGATCCGATTCGAATCGAATCGGATTTCATTCAATCCGATTTGAAATCTTAACTGATCAGATTAATTTGATTTGATAATGGATCCGAATCCAATAGAACATCCAATTTGATAATAAATCTGGTAGTAGATTCGATTTGATAACAGATCTGATTCGATAAAATTGATTTGAATTTTATATTATCCGATCCGATGCTCAGTGCTATCTGGATGGAATTTTAGAATGTTGATTACAAATTTTCAGATCAATTTTATCGAATCGAATTCGTTATCAAATCAAATCCATTATTAAATCGGATGTTCTATCGGATTTATATATGTTATTAAATCAAATTTATTCGATCATTAAGGTTATGAAATCTGATTTGATCTGATAATTATCAAATTTGTCCGATCAAATCCAATATTCGAAAAACTAAACCAACACGATCCAATTGAATACGAGAAATAAATCTGAACCGATTTGATTCGACGTTGACTCATCCGGACCGATGTTCATGAATATTGAATGGTGGGTTGACATGATGGTGTCAACAGAAGTAACACCACCCAAAACCTTCTAGATAAGTCTTGTTAATTCCATGGTGATAAGATACCTCCATTTTATTCAATCGAAAATGACTCAAATTTAAAAATGAATTATCCTCAATACTATTTGCCAGGTCACTAAATAATCAACCAATAGCCATTAAAATTTTACTCGTTCCATTTTCAAAATTCATGGACAACAGATAAATTTGGTCATCAAATCATCATCAATCAGTCTGTTTCTGCCTTACGATTCTGTTTTCCAAAACAAAAATAGAAAGCTAAACCGTTTTCAAAAAACAGAAAACGATTACACGTCATTAAAAAATGACAAAAGAGCTTCCATATTATTAAAGCATCAGAAAACGGGTACCACATACGTACAGATCAGTTTTATCATTTATAATATAATATATGTAACTCAATAATGCTTATGCAGTGAAAACGACGTCGTAAATATCTGATTTACTCGACCTGCCACCTGGCAAGATCTCATTGTCTCTTCCACTAAATAATTTGTGATCTGATCACCATTTCCTCCTCGAGGTGACACGTTGCATCAAATCACACGACTTATCATTTTATAATTTTGTTTATTACCATTATAACACCACAAATAATTTGAATTTCCATAAAAGGGCAAAATCCAATAAATCCTACGCCTGAACTTTTTAACGTGTGATTATGAATTTCGGGAAAATTTTCGTACACCACAAACACATTTTAAAGTCTCTTTCTTCTTCGAGCTCAAAGTCTATTTAATTGCTCCACTGAACTGCAAATGAAGAAACATGCGTGTTGAAAATTTAAAAAAGAAAAAAATAATTTGTAAAGCTTGATTGATGATCATGGCTTTGAATTTGCTATCCCCAGCTGGAACCAAGGGTCTCTCTTTCTTGGATACCACGAGGTCCAATCACTGTCTTCCCAAGCTCTCAGGTTGCAGCTTGATCACTTTTATCTTTTTTTTTTTTTTTGGAATTTCACTAATTAAGAGTGTGTTTAGCAATTAGCATTTGATGAGTTGCGGCATATTATATTATATTATATTATATTATTTCATTAGAAAGAATATAGAGAACTTGAATATTTTTTTTATAAAGATTAGTTTTGACTTGGGGTATTATCATCAACCTGAAGTGATAAAATAAGACTCGTATATATTGATAGAATCATGTCCTAAGAAGACTATGAAAACAAAATCTGAGAATAAAATTCATAGACTCATAGAACTAATAATTATTTGAATTTCTTATCATTTACGTCACCATATAGAGTCGAATACGAGATTTATTATATATGGAGTATGAGTTTAGGTATTTTAATCAAGTGAATTAGTACTTGTCGAGGATGTAGTGGGTGAACATAAAGGTTGTATCTCATATATTAAATAGGTTTTAAAAAAATATTGATGTACGCATTTATATATATATATTTTTTTTTGTACACGGAGACTGTTTTAGTAATAGCCAACATACCATAATTTGGATGTTTTTGCGTTGGAATATCTCTATATCACTATATGCTTTGGTTTGAATTTTATAGGTGGGTTGTCTTTAAGGAAGGAAAATGGAACGGTGACGTTTGGAAGAATTGTTCAATGTTCTGCTGAAAGACCTCCTCCAGCGTGGCCAGGCCGTGCTGTTGCAGATTCCGGTGGCAAGACTTGGGATGGTCCAAAGCCAATCTCAGTGCTCGGATCAACTGGTTCTATTGGAACTCAGGTAAGTAAAAAAAGCAATCCAGTTATCAAAAGTAAATAACGGTCTAAGCTTATTAGAGCTGTTATGTTTTTTTTTTTTTCTTCTTCTTTTCTTTTCTTTTATGTAAACGTTCGAAATCACGCTTTCAAAAATTATTTAATTTGAGTTTAAGTGGAGCAGATAAAATTTTCAGTTGCCCTATATAGAGGTGGTCATGGTTCGGTTTTACGATTCCAGGTTACTGGAACTGTAAAACCGAACAGAAAAATTTTCGGTTCCTTATTTTTTAAGGGAAAAATAAAAAAATTCAATTCGGTTCCGGTTCCGGTTCCGAACCGAACCTTAAGGTTACGATTCCAAATTATGTGGAACCGTAACCGAACCATTTGGGATTCGATTCGGTTCCGCTTCGGTTTCGGTTCCGCACCGAAACCATGACCGGGTCTAGCCCCAGACTCTTATAAGAAATGCACTCTTGGATTCGAACCTAAGACCTGACATCCAGATCCTAAATCATTTACCACGAAGTCACAATTCTTACGTTATGTTATTTATGCTTTCATGACCGGTTCGTTTTATGATGCAGACATTGGATATAATAGCGGAACACGAAGATAAATTCAGAGTTGTGGCACTAGCAGCTGGTTCAAATGTTACTCTTCTAGCTGATCAGGTAATCACTCGGTTTCGTTATGTTCAATTGAACTTGCAAACTCTTGTGATCAGACAGTAATGGTCAAAACTGACCCTTAATTATTACTTGATTTGTAAATTTACATTATAATGATTGATGATAACCCACCATTTGTATCTAAGCAATATTGGTCAAAATTAGGATCCGTACCCGTGTATTCGATTTGATTTGACGCGAATTAAAAGGAGAATAATTTGAAAAAATTAATTCATTTAATAAAAAGATGAATTCGATTCGATTCATTAAATAAAAGGATATGATCAGGATTGAGCTCATTGATTCGATTAATTCGTTTATTAAAAGGATCGATCATAAAAAAGATTGAATAAAGATCAATCCGATTAAGATTCATTTATCATTTGTTTAAATTAAAATATTATCTAACCATAATATTTAATAAACTTTTGAAATTATAAGGATTAACATGTAATTTTATACGTATTATTATAAATAGACATATTATATAATCTAAAAATATATATTGTTATTTAGGTATATTAAATATCAAAAAATGTATTATTAGTTTATTACTATTTAAATTATTCATAAGATTAATTTATTAAAGTAATTTATTATTAAAAATGTAATTTATTTAAATTATTCATAAGATTAATTTTAGTTTATTACTATTTAAATTATTCATAAGATTAATTTATTAAAGTAATTTATTATTAAAAATGTAATTTATTTAAATTATTCATAAGATTAATTTATTATATTTTTTTAATATATTATGCCATTAAAAAAGTGATGATGTTTTTATTTTATTTTATTTAATTGATTTTTATTTACAAATTATAATTATAAGCAAATAGTAAACAAATCGAATCGAATCGAATTAATTATTAATTATTAATTTTATTTTACGAATCGAATTGAATATTCTTTTAATAAATGAATTTATATTTGATTCACTTCATATATTATACGAATTAAACAAATCAAATCGAATATTCAATTAATAAACGAATTGAAATCGAATATTAATATTAAGATTCAAATAATAAATAAATCAAATTCGAATCAATATAAATTTGGCCCGATTCGTAAATACACCACTAGAAAAGCACTTTCCTCTTACTTATTTGTTTTTGACTTGTAGAAAGTTGTTTCACAGTGTTAAAAATCAGAGACCGTTGGTTTTGGAATAGTCCACTCCACACAAGCTGTTAATTTTTTTTTTTTTTCTTTTAATCTTTTATGTGCATGGTTCCATTTAGAAACTTGCCTATGCTAATGCTATCCGAAACTTAGGACAACTCACAGCCGCCCCTGTTGGAAACTTATTGATCTTTAGCATATTACTGCAGGTGAAGAGATTCAAACCTCAACTAGTAGCTATCAGAAATGAGTCATTACTTGATGAACTCAAGGAAGCTTTGGCTAATTTTGAACACAAGCCTGAGATTGTGGCTGGAGAACAGGGAGTTCTCGAGGTACGAAACTGTTCAATTCCTTCTTTCTTTTGGTTCCTCTGATGGGATCAAATTCTTTTTAATGACAAGTTATTGTTTTGAATTTTCTTTTCAGGTTGCCCGTCACCCAGATGCTGTCACCGTAGTGTCAGGGATAGTAGGTTGTGCAGGATTAAAGGTAACCTTTTGTAGCAAATCCTGGATTGAGTAGTAGATTAGAAGCTAACCCAGATTCCAGTCATCAGTTAATACGAATTTGCCAGCTGAAATTTCTCGTCATTTTTTTTTTTACAGCCTACAGTTGCTGCAATAGAAGCAGGGAAAGACATAGCTTTGGCCAATAAGGAGACCATGATTGCTGGTGGTCCTTTTGTCCTTCCTCTATCTCACAAGCATAATGTAAAAATTCTTCCAGCTGATTCAGAACATTCTGCCATATTTCAGGTATGCAAATATTTGGGCTGATTTCTGAATTCATCCCAGTAGAATTGCATGTAAATTAGAGATACTTTCAATGCATTTACAGTACTTTATTGTCAGTTATGAATTTACATAATTTGTATGGTGAATGATCTTTCTTGCAATTAGGATTGGGCATCGGATCAGATCGGGTTAGATCCGATCCGATTATATCGGATCAAATCGGATCGGGTAAGATCCGATCCGATAATATCAGATCAAATCGGATCGGATCTGGCTCTCAAATCCGATCAAATCGAGTTTGGTTTGTTTGTCGAATTTAGGATCGGATCGGATAAATTTGATAACTATCAGATCGAATTGGATTTTATCCGATTTGATAACAAATCCGAATTCGATAGAGACTCCGATTTGAGGTTCGATTCCGATTTGATAATAAATTCGATAGTAGATTCAATTTGATAACAAATCCGATTTGATAACGGATCCGATTCGAAAAATTAATCTAAAAATTTATAAATTCATAACAATTTTATCGAATCGGATCATATAACTTAAAATTCAAATCAATTTTATCAAATCGGATCTGTTATCGAATCAGATCCACTATCGGATTCATTATCAAATCGAATGCTCTATCAGATTCGGATCTGTTATCAAATCGAATTTATCCAATTCGTTAAGATATCAAATCGGATCGAATAAATCTGATTCGATTCGATAGGTATCGGATCAAATCCAATCCGATCCGATAGGTATCGGATCAAATCCAATCCGATCCGATAAGGACTCAAAATCCGATCGAATCAAACAAATCAACTCTTATCGGATCAGATTCGGATTCGGATCCGGATCCGATCCGATCCGAATTCGATAATGCCGACCCCACGGTACTATGCATCCTCTAACTAAAGAATGTTTAAAATCTCCATTCTGCAGTGTATTCAAGGCTTGCCTGAGGGTGCACTTCGGCGTATTATTTTAACTGCATCTGGCGGGCCCTTCAGGTGTGTGATTATAATTCCTGTTACTTTAGACTCTATCTATGGGAATGCCACTTACGCATTTTTAACTCCTTTATCAATTGTCATTGGGCGTGTTACTAAGAAGCCTGATGAACATTTTTGTACTGACAGGGAATGGCCGGCTGAGAAACTGAAAGAAGTTAAAGTAGCCGATGCCTTGAAGCATCCTAACTTTACTCTGGGAAAAAAGACTACTGTGGATTCTGCTACCGTTTTCAACAAGGTTTGTTTTATCTGACGTCTCCATCATTGAATTATTTGCTACTGAGTTAAGACAATCACACTCTTTTATTATATGACAGGGTTTAGAAGTAATTGAAGGCCATTACCTATTTGGAGCTGAATATGATGATATTGAGATAGTAATTCATCCACAGTCAATCATACATTCAATGGTTGAAACACAGGTCTTACTCTTTCCCAGATGTCAAGGACATGAACTCTCACTGTAAACTTTTATAATCGTTTCTTAACTTCTCGTCTTTGTCTTCGTATCTATATCTTTTCAGGATTCTTCGGTTATTGGACAGTTGGGGTGGGCTGAAATGCG
>SKCR01009156.1:0-36360 GCA_019454045.1 Zanthoxylum bungeanum
GAGAATTCCTCATCTGTGATTCAATAATTACAAGGCAAGCAGAAAGGGGCCTGATAGCTAGCTGGAAAAGTCTGAAGGGGTTGCAGGAAAAACTCAGGGTAAAAAGCCTGCCTCTGTAAGTATGGGAATTCATAGATAGGAGAGTACAGTACCTCACTGTGCATATATACCCATTGAACACAAGTAAGAAGGTAAAGGAAGTATATACGTGGAAATACTTAACAGAAGTGTTTCAACAAAATCTTACACCATATCTCTTTAGACCTAACTTACTAATAAATTTCTCATAAGCACCATAATATTGTTTTGTGTTAGCTCTTTATTATTTCTTTATTTATCTGAGAGGGATTATCTTACAATTTTCATTCTGTTAATAGAGGTAAAGTTGACACCGTTCTTTTCAACCATTTTTTCCTGGATTAGTTAAACTATTATTTTTTTTTTGTTATCAAAAGATGTCTGTTGAGATACCGCTTGATCTAAAATGCTTAATCTAGTAGGTAAAGGAAAAAAACATAGTATTAAACATTCCAACAAAGATTAAAAAAAAATTAAAAAGAAAAAATTAAATCGAAGTTAAATCATTCGGGAAGGATCATTTCCCATTCATGGAATCACAAACTAGGCTATCGAGCAGTTCTTCCAAGGATTTATCCAATTTATCTAAAATTTAGAAGCAATCAAGCAATTTAACCTTGGACAAAATTAAAGACACACCTAACCTTGACATATGACATGTATTGGGCTCCATCATTATGGTAGATATTGTGCTTATTTAGAGCATAACTTTTTTTGGATTTTGCTCCCACATTTAGCACATCTTCTGAAGCAATCAATGGATTTCTAGATTTGTCCTTCATGAAATCTTTCTCATAATTCCTGGAACACATGGAAATTAATAAGATCAATCAACAATCAACAATTAAATGAGCTAAATATATAAATTCTCAGAGAAAAAACATAGCCACCACAAAATATACAATGTAACCATGAAAACAATATCTGAATAAGTTTCAAGCCCATCCATCCAGAGAATATGCAAAATACAGAAAATGTTGGACAATAACATCTTATACATCTAGGAGACTAGGACAAACTTTTACTAATTTTAAAGTATGAAAATCTTCCACATCAGTCATACAACTGAGTTTTTCTTCTCTTCAACTCAGAGTCAGATAATTCGGAACCTAAGATTGTCTCAATCCTACTCTTACTATAGCACTTGTTAAACCCTGTTGTGATACAAATTAAAATATGAAATACGCATCACACTCTAAAAAATGTAAAAATAAATCTATAAACAATTGAAAGAAAAGAACATTTAACCCTACCCAAACTATCCTTTCACAATTACTCAAAAAATAGTCAACCGTTTCAGAAAACAATAAGACAGCCTGCCTCTAATTCTTATCAAAGACACATAAATGCAAACATACATTCTTGCAACAGAGAGAGAATTAATAGTAAAAGAATAACTAATTTTCTTCCAAAAATCTCTTAAATGATGATGTTACAATAGAAAAGCCATGTCTAATTCACTCCAATAAATCTGGCGGATTTGAGACATAAATTACCTTTTTTGAAGTTCTCCTCCCTTCATAACTGAGGAGTTCTGGTTATCACTACTACATGCTTTCTCATCTGCTACCCATGAACATGATTCAGATGTTGCGGTAACATCCCGCTCAAGGTCAAGTAGTCTAGATTCATAGGCATTTGAGGAAATTATTCTCTCTGCATCCCTTACGGGCCTGAAACAACACAATTGAGTACAGCTAATGAGATAAAGCATCATCAAGGAAAGAGAAACAAACAATAAATATGTGTGTGTATTCAGTCATTCCCCAGTCAGGATGTTCACGCTTTACGAAATGCAGATTTCTTCATGTTCCAATGAAACTCAATCTAATAAAAAACAAACATCCGAGCATCTTTAAAGTTGAACAAAAGAAACATTATAAAGGAATAACAAGAAAATCCCCAATGACTAATCGCACAAAAGTTAAGTTATATAAAAGGTCCTCATTTAGGTTGTAACACTACTCCACTTAGATAATTCCATTAAGATATCTGAAACCTCATCATCTCCAAAACAAAAACAAAAAAAATAAAAAACCACCGCCACCTTGCCATGACAACAAGATAGCTTCGGTAATGAAATCACAATGAGAATCTCTCATTAACTTCCATTTCCCAGCAAATCAAATTGTAAATTAATAAGCAACCATATTTCTTCAAAATCACAAACATACACTGTTACACATCCCAACCGAATTATGAGTTATGACAAGTGAAAACGGTGGAAGATTCGGCCTCCACAAAAAATAGAAATTGCAGGAAAAATTTGAGACATGGAATATCAACCTCCATATCTTCGGCAAAATATCCTTTTCTGGATCTTTGCAGTTTACCCATCTTTCCTTCAACTTCTGCAAAAAATCTATAGTACTGCAAAGACAGAGCATAATTACATAATTTAGGGAAAATGCAACAGTTCAACTACAGCAAGATAACAAGTAGCAAAATTGGCTACACTACACATCACATACTCATTATGATATTTCTGCAACTCCAAGTAGTATGCTTTCTTTTCAGCCTTTAAAGATTGTTCCTTGTGAAGAACTGCATCAGGATGAAAATTACCTGAACAAATTGAAGCACCCCTGCAGCAAAATTTCAATTACATAAACTAAGTCAGATCTTGGACTAGTGTCTTAAATCATAAAAGAGGATTATTTTTTCAAAGACCATAAAGAACATTATAGATCCATCTTTTTCATTCTATATAATGCTGAGGTATAGAAAAACTTAATAAATAAAGCTGAAACCGTGATTAATTTGCCAGTGGTAACTGATAATGGAATCAGCTATGGCAATAGCAAGAGATGTTACTAGACCAATGGAAAACCAAATGTGAAATACATTTGAGGAAAATAAAGTCCTTTCATCAGAAATATACAAGCTTGGACACAGTAGAATCCAAATGTTACCAAATAAAGAGCAACCAGGCAAGTGTGATAATGCTTCTTTATTTTCTTCACTTTGTTTAGTTGGTTAAATTTACTAGATTCCCTTATTACTCTACCATGACCCAAGAAACAAGCAAAACTGCTGTACATATCATGAGAATGAAATAAAACAGTCATCTCAAGCCAAGAGGCATGCCATTCTTTCATCTCCCTTTTTTTCCGAATCATCATCCAACCTAGGACTTAATCCAAAATCACCAATCTTTCTCATTACCCCAAAATCTGACTGCTTAAGCTTGCAAACCATAGTAAAGACATTCTTTAGATATATCAAAAGCATAGAACACATCTGTAACTCAAAAAATGGATACATAAACCTTCAATGTTTTTCAAATTATAACCAAAAGAAGAAAAGTGAAATGTGAATTAATTAAACCATACTTAGTCTGCGGATGAGTTTGGGTCATATATGAGATGTGTGTGTATTTGTCCATACTTATTTCTGCATTTTTGTAGTTTTCTCTAAGTAAACACTTGCCATTTGATAAATGGATTTCCAAAGTGAAAATTGTCTCCTGCTAGTAATGCTTCCACAACTTGCTCGGTATTTTGTCCACTGGGAAGAAACTGTACAAGATATTTTCTCTCTTCTCCTGATAACTGATTTTGCCAAACCTGTAACAAGTTCCATATAAATGCAAACGATAAAACTTGAGTTTCAAAAACAACATTATTTGCAGCAAAAGAATAATTAATAGTGAGTATAGACTATGCTCACCTCATAGGAAAGCACCTCAGTCAAATTCTCCAACTCAAACGTTTCTTGAGGAACAGAAAAAGCATCTGCCAGATGGCGCAAAACATTATTTGAACCCGAAATGAAATCAGTAAATGGCCTTAAATTCCTTCTACTTATTCCAATTTGTTCCTGTTTGGCAACGACCTTTTTTCTATTTTCATCCCACTTCAGAGAAATATTTGATTTCGAGTTTAAACCATTTTGTGTTGATTCCAATTTTCTCTTCTTCCTTCTATATTGCTCCAAAGAACTACCACCTCGAACACTAGAACCATTCAGTCTTTTTCTCCGCTGATCAGCCACCATTGACACAAAATATCAAACAAATCCCTTGCTAAAGTTCCAACAATAATTATCTCTCCATATGCAAACTGAAAATCACTGATCAAGAACCATTTGTAATTACTTTATTTGAATTATTTAAAAAAACCATTAACTTCAACCCATGCATCACCATATAATAGAAGTAATACTTTAAAGAAGCACCAATAGGCAATATCTACAAACTAAATTAATTAAATTTAACAATCCAAAGTACGAATTTATATTTAGTCTACGCCAAAAAAATAAATAAATGAAACAAAATAAAACACAAATTCGAGCTAACATTCAACACACAGTAAAACTAAAATTAATGTAACTCAACACAACCTAACCAAACCAACAGGAAAAAAAAAACACCCAATTGAATTGAAAGATTCTCTGGTAATACAGACCAAAAATCAATAACCTCCAAAAATAAACAAAGCACCTAATTAAGGATTCGAAATAGCAAACCTAAACTAAAAAGCGGTGAACAAAAAAATCGAATACCTGAAATGAGCCGGCCACACTAAATCAGCAGGGAAACCTAAATATTATATTATTGTATTTATTTATTAAATAAATAAATAAATAACGGCAAGAGCGAGAGATATAATTATAAAATAGGAACACGAAAAAACTTGAGATGATGATGAATTTGATGAGAGAGAGAGAGAGACGACCGCGGTTGGTCTTAACCGTTATGGCGATTAGTCAACATTTAACAATCGTTCATTCGCGCGCTTGGCCGCGGCTCGGCTCCATCCTCACTTAGCTATAGGCCCTAGTCTACAGATGGCGAAAATTCTCCCTTCATATTGGACAAACCCAAAACTAATCGATTCAAGAAATACCAAATCGATCGGAATTAAACTGTACCAATTTTATTCGGTTTGATTTGGTTCGGTTTTAATATTTTAGTTCGATTTTGATTCGGTTCGGTTCAAAATCGAACCGAATTAATTTCCAAATCGATCGGTTCGGTTCATGATTTTACAAATCGATCGATTTATGGATCCGGTTTAAGATTTGAACCGAACCAAACCAAACCGATCGTTTTAATACAAACATAAATCAAAAAACTGAAATTGAGTCGGTTCGGTTAGGTTAATTTGCCCACCCCTAGGGTTAGTTATGGTTATTGACGTCCTGATCAAATACAAGTAAAATCTATAATGAAATAAGACGGGATTCAGTATGATATGAGCGGATAAATAGATTATTTTAATAATCATTAATTGAACGAAATGAATACAGATATTGACATCTTCTTATCGTAACCTATCTATTGTAATATTTATTTATTTATTTATTATAACAAATTTATATTAAAAAATGACGTAAAATTTTAGTAAATTTATTACTCATATTTTCTTACCACAAGGGAATATTTATTATCATGTTATTGTACTTGGGATAATGTAGGATTAGGGTGTTTGAAATGCTGTGTTTAAAAAAAGTCCATACATTCTAATATCTCAAATTGTTCATAATTAATATTATTGATTGGTAAACAGATCTCATTGGCCTAACAATTATCACATTGTCGCCCTTTTTGAGAGTTGAAAATTCGAATCTCATCGAAAGTAATCACTCTCTATTACGAGCGTCCTCATATGAATGTTCTCACTATCAAATAATTTTATATATATATAGTGAGTTTATAACAAAAAATTTCTTAAAATATTATATTAAAAAATAGAAAAACATATATTTTTAATATGATAGAGGATAAACATCACAATATTAAAATATATGTTTTTTATATAGTTTTAAGATTACGTCCTCCCCTATTAATTGAAAAGGAGCTGATAATATTTAATAACATAAACTTATGATGTTTTTTTTTTTGGCTTGGCTAGAGGTAGTAGTGCCAACTGCCAAGCCATTGGAATCGTTTTCATCATTGAAATAGCTGAATTGTTGTTGTGGACTTTTTGGGTTTCCAAAGTAAACGTTTTATCCTTTTCTTATTGTTATGGTCTTCTCCTTTATGGCTGCTCAATTTGTGCTTCACATGCAATGCAACTATGTTTACTTTTTTACCTTATGGTTCACATTCACATTGCTTTATTTTATTTTATTTTATTTTGCAAATAAGAAAGTGAATAAAACTAAATATAATTTTAATATCTCTTATATCTCTCCATACTTGAATTCGGATGATAAATTATATTAAGATGGTTGAAATATCTTAAGGTTGAATAAAATTTGTTGGCAAAAGTTTATTTCCTACCTTATTAAATAAAATTTCACATCAATTGTTAAATTATGTTAATAATAATATATGATGCTATAGTACAGTTGCATGTATAATATATATACAGTTCTCTTGTATAATCTTTCCGCTCGTTTTCCGTTAAAAAGTCTTAAATTTTTTCATGCATATAAATTTTTTTTAAAAAAAAATATTGAAAATACCAAATATGCGAAAATCTTTTCTGAAAAATAATTTCAAACGATAACTAAATAAAAAAAAACACTCTAAAAATGATTTTCATAAAAAATATTTTAATTAAATAAATCTTTATATGCCAAAAACAAACAAATAGACCCTTAACTAGTTAACGCTACACAAATAATGTACAGTAAATGCTAACAAGAAACGAGTGCCCTAATGGCACTCATTAAGAATTCATTTTAGGAAATTTTTTATGGGAAAAAAAGAAAAAACAATTAATGTTTTGACAGTTTTTTTCATTTCCCATAAAAATGATGTCAAAATTTTTCTAAAATGAATTATTATGGAATGCCCTAAGAGCATTCGTTAGCATAATCCATAATTTATTAATAATAAGTAGAGGATCACGAGTAATATTATATCTATTTTGAGTTCTCATTTGAGTGGGTGCGGTGGCTCCAATGTCACATGTCAGCACGCAAGTGTTAAGTAGTAAAAAAATAAAAATAAAAATATTTTTATTTATTTACATATGAACCAACGGTCCAGATTTAAATGAGTTATGCCAAGCAGGCGAGGCCCACCTTAAAATATAGGTGGGGGCCACGGTAGATTCGAAATTAAAAAAAAAATGTAATCGTTGGTCAGGTTGTCGTTAAGGGTGACAGAAAAGCCATGGCCCGGTCCTATATATATTTTAATATGTTTGTAACATTTTTATTTGTTTGTAACATTTAAATTGTTAATTTATCGATGAAACTTGTGATTTATTTGTGAATTATCTTTGCATATAGTGTGAATATATTTTGTATTTGTATATTTTTAATTTTTTTTAAAAATTCAGGCCAGAAAAAAACCCGGATCAGAGTCGGACTTTTCCCAGGCCTGAATTTTTTTTTTTTACCGGGCTCGAGCTGGGCTTATCAAAACCCGGGCCCGGCCCGTTGCCACCATTAGTTGTCGTTTTGAACCAATATCAATCGTTTCATTTGTTAAGAAACGTCTCGTTTTAGCTAACCCAAGACACTATCAAATCGTGGCCATTCAAATAGCTGACCATCACAAACAAAACTGCACCATAAAATATCACACGCCTCAAATTCTCAAATCTCCTGCAAAACTAAAAATGGCAGCAAAGCTATCACCACTAACCCCACAGCTCCTCTGTTCATTCTCTCCACAATCAAAACTCAATTTCAAAAACTCAACCCATCACCAATCATGGCTAAAGCAAGCTCCAATTCCAAACCCAACATTAACATCAACAACAACAACAACAACAACAACAAGAGCCAAGAAGCAGCAGCTGGCAGTTTCTGTAGCCATGCAAGAGCCTCTCTTATCATCAACTTCAGCTCTCATTGAACACATCAACAATAATCATGGCCAAAACCCTCAGTCATTGTACCTTCTAGCAGAGAGCACCGTGGGCTATTCTTTGGCTAGCTATTACACTTCTCTTGGTTTGTTTGTCATCTCTGTTCCTGGCCTCTGGTCACTCATCAAACGCTCAGTTAAATCTAAGGTATATGAGTTTTTAGTTCATTTTAAAGAAATTTTAAGAACTGGGTTTTTGTGTAGGCTTGAAATTTGTTATATTGGGTTTATATGTTTATTGTTACAGATAGTGCAAAAGACATTTGTAGGTGAGGAAAGTAATAAGAAGGGACCAAATCAGGTTGCAGGAGAGATTTTATCATTCTTCACTCGAAATAATTTTGCGGTCACTGAAAGAGGAGAGACTATAACGTAAGCCACTAATATCACATCCAAATGTTTGTATTGATATTGGACTAGTGGGTTTCATATGGGATGTGGCCAGAATATATATTTTTTTTAATTGTTGGGAATTCGGCCGTCAAATCATCTCTTTTGGGCTTAATCGGAATAGGTAAAACTCTGTACCACCAAGCCACATCGTCCCCAGAATACTATAGAGTTAATGTGCATTAGATGTTTTCCCATCATTACATTTAAATGTTCTTTTTAATCAAAATTCGACCTTATAACTTCATTGATGTAGTGAGTTGTAGAGTGTTTAGTCCATCAAGACTTTTTCCGGGATCCCGCTTGTAGCGGGAGTCTTGTGCACCGAATACGGTCTTCTCTAGAAAAAGCATTTACCAAATGCACAGTTAAATTCGATGACATGTGATGCTTCTAATGTGTTTGAAGGTTTGAAGGCATGATGGTTCCAAGTCGAGGACAGGCAGCATTGCTCACATTCTGCACCTGCATCAGCCTGGCAAGTGTTGCCCTTGTTCTTACCATAACCTATCCTGATATTGGCAACAATTGGTTCTGGATCACCATCCTAAGTCCATTAGCGTAAGTGCAGGTTGCCTGTGAGCTGTTCCTATTCTAAGTGTCACAACATGAAAATTTAGCTTGAAGTGCTAATGCTTTTTGGATGGTATGCAGGGGAGCATATTACTGGAAGCGAGCCTCAAGGAAAGAGCAGATTAAAGTTAAAATGATAGTTGGAGAAGACGGGACACTGTCTGAGATTCTTGTTCAAGGGGATGACCAGCAAGTTGAGCAAATGAGAAAGGAGCTTCAATTCAGTGAAAAAGGCATGGTGTATGTTAAAGGCCTCTTCGAGAGATGACAAAGAAAGAATGATAAAAAAGATTACCCAAATTTTTTGTGCTGGCATCATATAATAGAAGGCACGGAAATTCAGCAGTTTTGAGATGCATATCATATCAGTACAGATTCTTTTCTTTTTTTTTTTTTTAGCTCTGTGTGACCTGAAAAGGTTTAGAATCTTATTAATTTATTTGTATTGCTAATTATTATAAACAACTCAGATTACAACAAGATATCAGCAGCATTTCAGCAGGACCAGATCACGATCACGATCACAAAGGCATCATCAAAGGAAAGGCGATAAATAATAATGAGCGCAGAAAAGCCCTATGCATCACTATAAACTTCAAAAAGGTCTAGCATTGCTAGTAAATAGTAAAACAATGAAAATTTAGGTTCAATAACAATGTATCAAAACCAGGCAAGTTATTCTGAATTACAGTATGCCAACCCCAACTTATTCGACATTATCTGAATATTTTTTTATTTTTTTTTATATAAAAAAATAGAGATCCCAAATAATCATGGTTCACTGTAGTAGGACGCAACACTTATCAACCGATGAGCATCTTGTTCTCATCTAAGAAGGTGTAAGTTGGTACCTCCAAATTGTATGGTGCTGGTCCCTTGCGAATCCTGCCAGAGATGTCGTAATGAGAACCATGACAAGGGCAAAACCATCCACCAAAATCACCGGCGTTTGGTAAGGGAATGCAACCCAGATGTGTGCAGACCCCAATAACTACAAGCCATTCTGGGTTTTTAACCCTCTCAGAGTCTTGCTGAGGATCACGAAGAGATCCGACTTCAACACTGTTGGCAAGCTTGATATCTTCCTCAGTCCGTCGTCTGATGAAAACTGGCTTTCCACGCCACTTAACAGTCACTGTGCTGCCTGGCTCAATGCTGGAGAGATCAACCTCAAGAGAGGCCAGTGCAAGAACATCCTTACTTGCTGACATGCTCAGCACAAACTTAAGGATGAGGAGACGGATCAGTGAAGCATACACAAATCTACCACCTGTCAAGACAAAGTAGGCAAATGCCCGCTTGCTGGGGTCACCTGGAGGATAACGTTCATGATTGTATTCATCATATACTATCTTAGAAGAAGGGTTCTTAACAGCTGCCACTGTTGCTGGAACATCTGGAACCATGCTGTCTTCGTATCTTGGTGTGAGTGACTCAGAAGAAAAACCTAAAACAACATTCAACAAGAGTCACATCTTCACTGAATGTTCCATGCAATGATCTAAGAGAACACTTTTACGAATGTAAAAATAATAAATATAATAGAAAACAAGATTCACAATGCATTGCAGGCATTAGGTCAAGAAGTTGTATATTCAGAAGTTACATCCTTAGTCCTTGGGGAAAATGAACCACATCAAATGGCCAATAAATATTTGTAACTTGCATTATGTATCATAAAAATAATTACATCCTTACTGGAATCAAAAGATACTTTTGCATCTTAGCTATTTTCATTCACAATATGTGTAGTACCAGTTTCTATTTTCTCTCAAGGATATTCACAAAAATGGAAGCAGATGCGGAAATCCCAAAACAAGAGTTGAGTAAGCAAGCAATCTCATGCATCCATTTAGGAAAATTACCACGAACCATCCTTAACCTCCATTGACCTCAAGCAAGTGGAAAAAGCCCAACAGAGCACCCTCAGTAGAAAATCCCTAGTTCTCCAGAGAAAGATAAATATGTACCATGATAGACAATAACAGATAATTGTATCCATTGATGATTATAGTTATGCTTTTCCAAAATTACTGTAGAAGACATTATAACCATTTCAACACAAAGTCATGACCACCCATCACCCCGATGAAAAGTTACCAAAGAAGCACGTATTTCCTACACATAGCATTTCAAACCAGTTTGAATCATGACATATCCCTTAAACAAATGCAAAAAATAAACAAGAACATTGTTTTTGAGTACAAATGAATTCTGTGAGCATGCAAATTGACTTGAGAAATGGCATGAGTAAAAGTGAAACTCTGTGTGCATGCAAAAGAAAGGGCATGAAAACTGCAGCAACAGTAGGGGCAATTAAAACCCTTTTAGCATCCAACTGATCCGAGACAGGATTCATCAGTGCAATTATACTAACCAACAGAACGATACAATAACATAAATGTATACCTATTCTATTGACGACAATTTTTGGAGCATACTTTGTCTCCACAATCAACATCAGAGTAAGTTTTAGACACCAAACGGCATTGTGTTTTCACTTTACATTGAATCTTCTTCATTAAAAATTTGACTTTTATGTGTATTTATTTTACTGTAGTTATGTCTGGTAATTACTGTATTACTTCATTTATTGGTTTTAAAACAACATTATCAGAGATAGAACCGCTCCCAAATGACTTGAGGTTAAAAAATCATTAGCAACATTCCAACAGTTCTTTGAAACTGAAAAAATTATTCTTCTGACATTTACTTTGCTAAAATTGTAAATCTTTTCCTTTAAAAAATGGTTCTAAATATCAATGTCATATTGAATTCAACATATCAAAAGAAGCCCATTCGTATCTACATATGTATACCAAATTTCACCTTGAACGCTAATCCTAGCCTAACAATCTAATTTCAAAGCTGTCTATATCACAATAGAAAATAATTAAAATTTCAACAAATTTATCCACATCGCCAAAAAAATTAAAACTGTATACAATACCAAAAACAATATTGTAATGAAACAAAAAAAAAAAAAACGGCTGAAAAACCCTAACTGACCTCGGCAAGGAAGATGAAACTGAGGTCCGAGAAATGCGCATCTATGGAAACCGTTTGATCTGAAATCATCGCCGGAGGACGACGACGACGAATCGGCGCCGTTGATTAGATTCCGAGATGAGGCGACGGGCCTCCATGACGATGGTGAAGAGAAAGATAAGAGCCTTTTCGCCGCGACTCTCAGCATCTTCAAAATCTCTTTCCGATTATCTCGCTTCCCGAAATTTTGCGAATTTTGGAGAGAGAGGGAGATCGTGATAAAAATGGCATTTTGGTGATTTTACAATCAGGCGGCGATCATCTTGTTCAGCTACAGCTAGCGTCTTTGATTTTGACACGTAAGCTTTGACAACTTGTCAAAGGTCGAGGGTCGCCTCTTTTTTTTTTTTTTCCTCTGTCTAATAAAAGTATGTTGTGTAGTTCAAATTCTCTCATTGAATTAGACCACAAATTCTAAAACTAATGTCTATTAATAATTTCTTAAAATATTAAATTTGTTGTAAAATAAAAAAGAAATAGATGAAGAGAAAGATACATTGGAAAACTGCAGGTTTTTCTTATTGATTCTGAATGAATTGATTTTGATACAAAACTACAAAGAAGTTCCTCTATATTTATAGGGAAGAGTTATGGTGAGATAAGTTATAAAATAATAAAATAATAATAAATTACAAGATAAAAATTAAGTAGTTGAGATCATCACAAATTACAACACTCCCCATTGGGCCCGACTACTCTAATCCTACATAATTTGTTTGACTTTTGGGCGGAATAACATTGTCTCATTAAAACCTTGCCGGTAAAACTCAGTAGGACAAAACCTGATCGAAGGAAAAAGAGTACAATGCACTTGTGTCATGTGAATGAATATGCTCCCCTTGATGAAAGATACTATCAAGATAATTTACTAAGTCGACGCATGCCAATATTATATACAAGTTTCTCAAATGTTGATGTCGGTAAAGCTTTTTGTAAATAAGTCTGCAAAATTATCGGTTGATCTTATTTGTTTGACATCAATTTGCTTGCTTTGCTGGAGCTCATGAGTATAGAAGAATTTAGATGAGATGTGCTTGACTCTGTCTCCTTTGTTGTACCTTCATCTAATTTGTGCAATACATGCATCATTATTTTCATGTATCACTGTTGGAATATCTGTGGCAGAATTTAAGTTGCATGTGTTCTGAATGTCATGAATAAGTGACCTTAACCATATACATTCTCTGCTTGCTTCATGTAGTGCAAGTATCTCTGAGTGATTGGATAAGGTAGCAACAAAAGACTGTTTTGTAGATCGCCATGA
Organism: Zanthoxylum bungeanum; assembly: GCA_019454045.1. NCBI lineage: Eukaryota > Viridiplantae > Streptophyta > Magnoliopsida > Sapindales > Rutaceae > Zanthoxylum > Zanthoxylum bungeanum. The sequence goes on from SKCR01009156.1 coordinate 13,125, forward strand.
TATTACTGTATTATTATAGGTAAAAACATACTCTGTTTGTGAACGTGTTTGTGAGGGTAAGAGAGATATCATGCATCAGTATAGCCAATAAGGCTTGGATTTTGTGTTAGCTCGTTTGCATAAAATAATCCCAAGTCTTTTGTCCCATGAATATAACAAAATATATGTTTGACGTCATTCCAATGTCGCCGAGTTGGCGCATAACTAAATCTTGCCAAAAAATTAACCGAGAATGCAATATTTGGTATGGTGCATTGAGCTAAATATAACAATGCACAAATTACACTAAGATATGGTATCTCATGACCAAGTATCTCTTCATTATATTCTTTAGGACAAAATTGATCATTTTTAGGATCGACAGATCGGACTACCATGAGAGTACTTAATGGATGAGTATTATCTATGTTGAAACGTTTGAGATTTTTTCAATATATGCAGACTGATGGATAAATACTCTGATAGTTTTATGTTCGATCTGCAAGCCAAGATAATATTTTGTTTTTCCCAAGTCTTTCATCTCAAATTCTCTTTTCAAATATTCAGCAGTTTTTAGAAACTCTTCAGGAATCCCAATTAGGTTCATGTCATAGACATATACTGCTATAATAGCAAATCCAGAATCAGACTTTCAAATAAATGCACATGGATTTATACGATCATTTATATATCATTCTTTTATCAAATATTCACTTAAACGATTATAGCACATGCATCCGGATTGTTTCAATCCGTTATAGTGATCGTTGTAACTTTATTGAACACAGTTTACGATCCTTTGATTTATATGCGTCTGGCATTTTCAATCATTTAGGGATTTTCATGTAAATATCAGTGTCAAGTGACCCATATAAATATAATGTCACTACGTCCATAAGACGTATGTCTAATCTTTCAAAGACTGTCAAACTGATTAAAAATCGAAACGTAATGGTATCCTTCACATGAGAATACGTATCCACATAGTCAATATCTGGTCTCTGCAAGAAACCCTGTGCAACTAGTAGCGCTTTATATCTAATGATTTCATTATGTTCATTACGTTTTCGTACAAACACCCATTTGTAACCAACAGGTTCGACATTTTCAGGTGTGTGGATTACGGGTCCGAATACTTCACGTTTAGCTAAAGAAGTCAACTCACAATTTCAATTGTAAGGTAAAATTAGATAAAGTTGAGTTACACTCAATAACAATAGACCATCTATGATTTAATATGGCAGAGGAAAATATTCATCTTTCAGGGATATTTATTTTCCTTAATGGTACTTTCCAAACGCATGGCTTGAATTCACATTTCAATATCTATACCGTATGAAAAAAAATGATATAATAAGATATTTAGAACAAAAATTTCAAATTCATGTATAGAACTTCAGGTTCATATATATGATACTGTAAGCTTTAGAATTTTAGGTTCTAAATGTTAAAGTTGTAATTATAATTTCAAATTTTATTTTGTTCCCTAAAATTTTGTGCTGATAACGTGTTTGTAATAAAACTTTAAAAACATTTATATTGTGTAAATAAACCAATATCAATTAACAGCTCTTATACAAAAAAAAAAAAAAAAAAACAATGGCTTCAGGCCTTATTTTGGACGAGGCAGTGGCTTCAGGCCCTATTGAGATTGTTGGAAATTAATTGTTGTTAATTATTTGATGTTGTTAAATAACAACAATTAGTAATAATTTCATTTGGAAATTATTAAGTTAATTATTTGGTGTTGTTAAATAACAACAATTAGTAATAATTTCATGTTGGAAATTATTAAGTTAATTATGTGGTGTTGTTAAATAACAACAATTAGTAATGATTTCATTACTAAGTAAACAACAAGAGTTGTTAATCAAATAATTAAGTAACAATAAGAGTTGTTAAGTGACAACAATTAGTAAAATGTTAAATGGGGAACAAATGGTACACCCATGATGGTAACATTTTTGGAAGGGTTAGAGAAAGTCATTATGCATCCAAATACATGTGATTACATAGTAATCAATGCATGTGATTAAATAGTAATCAAGGATTAATAGTAATCCATGCATGTGAGCTAATAGTAACTTGGTTTCCCTCCTATAAATAAGACAATTTGCTTATTGAGTTAAGCAATCAATTAAGTTTGATTTAGAGGTCTCTACAAGTTTAAGGTATGCAATTGTGTTGTGATTAACTTAGATTTATTTCAATTAGCATGTAAATAAATCTAGGACTAGTAATACATGTATGATTAGATCCTAAGAGGACAAACATGTAATTATATTAGGGATTATGTTTCCTAACATTGGTATCAGAGCTTAAATGCATGTATTCTAGTTGGATTACACAAAAAATTGCATGAACATGCATGAAATATGTTGAAAATGCTTCTGGTTTTTGTTTTTAAAAAAATGATTTTTTCTCCAACTTTGGGCCGTAATAACTCTCTGTAGAAAATTGATAATCGCATGTTCAAATATGTTTTGAAAACTAGGTCATGAGATCTTCAATTTGGTATATCATTTGCTTAATTTGGATTAAAATTGAGAAAGATATGGACCCTAGAAGTTGGCTAGATGAGTCTGTTTTTACCCAGAAAAACACTCCCAGAATAGCCGTACTACATGTCATCGGTATTTAGGAAATAGGACGACAAGTCGTCCGAATAAGTGTACGACAAGTCGTACGTGAATAATGAGTTCAACCGACATGTCATCCAGATAGAAGATAGACGACAAGTCGTCTGCTTCTTTAACATAGAAACGACTTGTCATACGGCCACCGAACAAGCGGACGACATGTCGTCTGCGCGTGTGACTTTGGCCGAGGCTGGCCGGCGCGTGAAGGCGCGTGAGGGCGCGTGGTGGCGCGTGAGACACTCATGCGGCGCGTTAATGGCGCGTGGACATCCGTGTTGGTCCGTGTGGGTCATGTCTGTATCGGTTTGCTTCGGTAATTCCGATCCGTCATGGTTAAATGTCTAATCCTTTTTGCATATTGTATTAATCGACCATGATAAATTTGTTTTATCACATAAACTTTGTGTTTATGATAAATATCTTTGTGATGTTTATTTTAGTCAATGTAACTTTGTGTTTCATTGTATTGATTTTTTCTTGTATTTGTTGCAGAAAAATCATGGCGATTATTCGAAGAATTGCAAAAGTGATTACGACACCCACAGACCAGGAGATGATATTAGACATGTTGATGGAAATTGATAAACATCGAATGAGTGAAAGCGATGATATGATTTCGCATATCATCACTTTCAATAACATGTTACAGGAGTCTATCTAGGCAGGTAAGGTAATTGGATAGGACAACGAATAGATTCAGATTACTGAGAAACACTCTCCCCAAGATATGGCAAAAACAACTTACTCGTATTTGGATATTAGTAAAACGTGAGGGAAAAACATGTTCCTTATAATAAAGCCATTGAGAGGTTAGCGGTTCAGTATCTACGACATAAGGCAAATAATACTATTTTTCCTTCGATGTCCCTGAAACATGTAAGGATCCTAAATTTGCTATAGGTTTTCCATGGATGTCCAAGATCAATTACGAGTTACCCAAAGAGTTTGAGGATTCGTATCCAAAAACGTATATGAGTTGGGACTCTACAACTGGGAATATTATTATTGTAAAATATTAATTTGTTTCTGTGTGTGTTATATTACGGCATGTAAATATTGTATTTATATGTATGAATGTTTCATGTTGAATTTAATTTATGTAATTAAATCAATGATTGTCGTGTACAATAGTCGCATGATTAAGATGTTCTAAGAATTTATGTAATTTTTAGAAAATGATTTTACATGATTGATTATGTTGATAATATTTTTACATTGGGTAATTGGATGATGATTGGACACATAGTGGCCTTTTGACTCTAACCCCATTGAAAAATCTTATTAAACATAATTTATTTCATGATAAAATAAACAAAAGTATTAACAATTGTGCATGAATGTCTGTAGAAACTCTGTGTTTTTAATATGGCTTCCGCAACAAAGAACATTATTGCTGAACTCAACAAGGGTGAGAAACTGAATGGCGATAATTATGAAATTTGGAGCATGAAAATCCAATATGTGTGCTAGAAGAACATGAGGTTCTTGAAACTTTGAAAATGAGCATGGATGAACCTGAACAGGGCACTACGGCCCAACACAGGCGAGACCAGGAGGCTTATGAGGCCTGGAAGAAAAAGAATTCCATTGCCCGCATTACGTTGCTGAGTAGTATGAATAATGACCTAATGAAAGAGTTCAGGAAATATGACATGGCTAAGGACATGTGGTCCACACTAGCTGAAAAATTTGGTAATACTTCAATAACCAAACTCAAGTCACTGACAATCAAGTTTGACACATACAAGAAACGCCTTGAGTTTACTATGTCAAAACACTTGAGGCAAATGTCAAACATGATTACTGAACTAACAGATGTTGGACATGTTCTTACAGATGAACAAAAGTCCAAGCAGTCATTCGTTCTCTTCCAAATAGCTGGGAGCATATGAAGATGCATTTGACCCACAATGAGAGCATCAAAACTTTTGATGATGCTAAACGTCACCTTGAATTAGAAAGCGACCGCCTTGCGGCTGCTAAGTCAAATACTGAAGTGTATATGACAGAAACTAGCAAACTTGAGGGTTTCAAAAAAGAAAAGAAAATTTCATGGTGGTGGGTTCCAGTTCGGAAAAGAACAAAATTCTTCTAAGCCATAAAGAACAGAAACAAAAAACCAATCAACATGGGAAAGGAAAACGTCCTACCAAAAAGAAAAACATGGCAAAGGTTAAATGTTTTAACTGTGGTAAGAAAGGTCATTTTGCTCGTGACTGCACTGAGCCTAAAAAGACTCAGGAGCCACAGACCATGTAGCGAAGGATAGAGATGCCTTCGTGGAATTTCGGCAAATTTCACTTGGGGTAAAGTGGATATGTTGGCAACAACTCACGGGGTTAAAGTCAAAGGCATAGGAACATGCAAGTTAGTCATGCATGGTGGAAAAACTTTACTATTACATGATGTATTGTTTGCTCCACAAATTCGTCGAAATTTAGTATCTTGTGTTGGTTTTGGTTAATTTAGGTTTCAATTTGAACTTCTATAAATTTGGTGTTGATTTGTACTTAGGTACAATACACTATGGTTCTGGTTATTTTTGGATGGTTTTATTGTATTAAATGTTGAATGTTTTAATCACAATTTCGGTTTTTCATTTGTTACTTCATGTCGGTGATGATAGTGATGTAACTGTGTGGCATGCTAGACTTGGCCACATTGGCCAACAAAGAATGAACAGATTAGCCAAAGAAGGCTTTCTGGGAAATATTGAGAAGGTAGAATTGTCAACCTGTGAATATTGTTTGGCAGGAAAAACTGCGAGGAAACCATTTGGAAAAGGGACTAGAGCAGAATTTCCATTACAATTAATTCATTCAGATATCTGTGGTCCAATGAATGTCAGGGCAAAACATGGAGCATCTTATTTCATCACATTTATAGATGATTTTACTCGCTTTGGTTATGTCTATTTGATTGCTCATAAATCCGAAGCATTAGAATGTTTCAAGAAATTTATGAATTTGACAGAAAATCAATTGGACAAGAAAATTAAAGCACTACGCACTGACCGTGGTCGTGAGTACTTATCTGATCAGTTCAGAGAATTATGTGATGAAAAAGGAATTAGTCGTCAGTTGACTACTCCTGCTACTCCTCAACAAAATGGTGTTGCGGAAGGAAAGAAGAAATAGAACTCTTCTTGATATGGTTAGGTCTATGATGGCACAAACAAATTTGCCTATAACCTATTGGGGTGATGCATTATTAACTGCCACATATGTACTTAACCGAGTGCCATCTAAATCTGTGTCCACCACACCATATGAGTTATGGACAGGTCGTAAACCAGATATTCACTTTCTAAAACCTTGGGGTTGTGCGGCTTATGTTCATGTGCGTTCTCATGAACATGGAAAGTTAGGCCCAAGAGGAAAAAAGAGTATCTTCATAAGATATTCTGAACAATCAAAGGGATATGTTTGCATAGGTGAACATGAAAGTGGAGGCGTGACAGAATTTGAATCACGAGATATCACATTTTTAGAAAATGATTATCCTAAGCAGGGAGAGATAGGTCAAGATTTATCTCTATATGAAACCCAAGATCACATGGATCACATGATTGGTGAACACTCGGCTTTACCTAATTCAAGTGGGAGTGATGAGAGAAATTTGAAAAACATGATGAATCTGTTTCACATGAATCTCAAAATGATGAATTAGTTTCACACGAGTCTCATTTACGTGATTCGAGTGAGAGTGATGTACATAATCCAAGTGGGAGCAATGTGCACGATCCAAATGGGAATAATATCGAAAGTGAGGAATCAGTTCCACCACTAGAATCCTAATTGCGACGTAGTAATCGTATAGGCATTCCTCGACGTCGTTTTGATATCGAAGGAGAAACCTTTATGATTCTACCTCAAGATGATGAAGAACCTAGAAACATAAGAGAGGCTCTTCAGTGTCCTGCTAAGGAAAAATGGATGAAAGCAATGGAAGAAGAGATGGAGTCAATGAGGTCCAACCAAGTTTGGGAATTGGTTGATCTACCCAAAGGACGCAAAGCTGTTAAAAACAAATGGGTTCTTAAAATAAAGCGTAATGCCGATGGCAATATCGAAAGATATAAAGCACGACTTGTGGCAAAAGGGTATACGCAACAAGAAGGAATTGACTATGAAGAGACTTTTTCACCTGTTGTAAGGTTTACCTCAATTCGCTTGATTCTGGCTATAGTAGCAAGTATGGATCTAGAATTACATCAAATGGATGTAAAGTGCTTTTCTCAATGGAGAACTTGATGAATAAATCTACATGGAACAACCAGTAGGTTTCATAAAAGAAAATGAAAAGGAGAAAGTATGTAGACTTTTAAAGTCTATATATGGTCTCAAGCAATCGTCTAGACAATGGTATATACGATTCCACAATACAATCATTTCGAATGATTTCACAATGATAGATGAGGATCATTGTGTGTACACCAAGAGAGATAAAAATAAGTTCATTATCTTATCTTTGTACGTGGATGATATACTTATAGCCGGAAATGATAAGGAGTTTGTAAAACACATTAAAGAATGGTTATCATCTAACTTCGAGATGAAAGATATGGGTGAAGCTGCATATATTCTTGGGGTTAAGATCTCAAGAAATCGTTCAAAGAATTTATTATCTCTTTCACAGGAGTCATATATAAAGAAAATTCTTGAACGCTTCCAAATGCAGGCTTGAAAACCCATTGATACTCCTATCACGAAAATGAAGCTTTTAGTAGTCGTAGATTGTGTCCTGAAACTCCACAGGAAAAGGAACAAATGAAGAAAGTTCCTTATGCAAATGCAGTTGGAAGTTTAATGTACGCAATGTTGTGTACAAGACCTAATATCTGTTTCGCTGTTGGAATGGTAAGTAGATACCAATCCAATCCAGGACTAGCACATTGGAAAGCAGTTAAAAGAATATTTAGGTATCTGAGAGGGACAACTGATTACTCATTGTGTTATCAAGGAAATGATCTGCAATTGAGAGGCTATACTGATGCTGACTGGGGAGGAGATTTAGATGAAAGAAAATCTACCTCCGGTTTTGTTTTCTTGCTAAACAATGGTGCCATTTCATGGAGCAGTAAGAAACAATCTTGTATAGCCTTATCCACAATGGAGGCTGAATTTGTGGCCTTTTCATCAGCAGTACAAGAGGCTGTGTGGTTGAAAAGGTTCTTGGATCATTTGGTATGTCAAATGAAGCTTCTGGTCCAGTATTAGTTAACTGTGATAGTGAAAGCAGCGATAGCCTACACAAAAGACCCAAAATTCCATTGTAAAATGAAACATATAGATACCAAATATAAGTTTGTGAAAGATATAGTTGCACGAGAAGAGGTAAACATGAAGTACATTTCTACGCAAGAAATGGTAGCAGATCCATTGACCAAGCCTGTTCCTAGAGATGTCTTTGTTAGACATGTAAAAACTCAGGGATTGCGTAGATGTTAATGTGCTTACATATTATGATATGTATTTTTTCCCAAATAATGTTTACTAATGTTAATACTCATTGATATTTGTGTTCAATGCTTACATGTTATTATGTTGATATATGTTTAAACAAATATACTATTTGTTAGTATGAGAAGTATGTCGGACAAGTGAATGATTGGCCCTCTCACACGGGCAATCGCCTCCATTACTTTGTGTTAATGGGAGATGAGACAAATTTTTATGCTAATTATCTGAGTGATAATTTAGAGAGCTCAAGCTTGAAAATTAAGTAATGTCGTTATGGGGTCACTTTCTCTGTGATATGACCTAAGGTGAATAAGTTCGTTTCACCTTACTTGTCTTAATGTCAGATATGAGTTAGACATTGTGTTTGTCTGAACTATAATCTGTACGGTATTTTATGAGACATGCGCTCCATGGGAAAGGAGAGAATACCGTAGCACATGTTTTCATACCATGTGTACATTTGTGACTATTGAGGGTAATACAAGTAAAGATCTCAGTCTTGATATTGTGTGAGACCCTTGAGATTACTTCAATCTCACATTGTACCCTTCAGACTCTTTTCTGCTTCTTAAAACTTAGATTTGATGATCGCTATCTTCTTGGAGTGTTGCTGAAAGATCATGAGATTCGATCTGAAAGAACATCTCTGGAAAAGCGAATTGAATCAAAGTTGAGAGATTCGAGAAATGAGAAAGATCATTATATGAGTAATATCATATTAGCTGTATTCACTGGTCGACCAATTATGTTATTCTATGTGATCAAACATGATTGTGAATACAAAATAAATATTACATTCGAAAAGAGATCGAGAGAGATTTAATGTGATAATGATCGAGGATACTGACCATACATAATCCACTATGGTTCTATCCATTTTTCGAGTGGATATATATTCCTAACAGATGTATAGCAAGTGAGCTCTCGAAGTATGCTGGTCGCACGACACAATTGCAAAGTATGAATTATTCTTGTAGAGATAATAAAAATTGTTGATCCCATCATCATGTGTGAGTGAGAGATGTTGGAAATTAATTGTTGTTAATTATTTGATTTGTTAAATAACAACAATTAGTAATAATTTCATTTGGAAATTATTAAGTTAATTATTTGGTGTTGTTAAATAACAACAATTAGTAATAATTTCATGTTGGAAATTATTAAGTTAATTATGTGGTGTTGTTAAATAACAACAATTAGTAATGATTTCATTACTAAGTAAACAATAAGAGTTGTTAATCAAATAATTAAGTAACAACAAGAGTTGTTAAGTGACAACAATTAGTAAAATGTTAAATGGGGAACAAATGGTACAACCCATGATGGTAACATTTTTGGAAGGGTTAGAGAAAGTCATTATGCATCCAAATACATGTGATTACATAGTAATCAATGCATGTGATTAAATAGTAATCAATGATTAATAGTAATCCATGCATGTGAACTAATAGTGACTTGGTTTCCCTCCTATAAATAAGACCATTTGCTTATTGAGTTATGCAATCAATTAAGTTTGATTTAGAGGTCTCTACAAGTTTAAGGTATGCAATTGTGTTGTGATTAACTTAGATTTATTTCAATTAGCATGTAAATAAATCTAGGACTAGTAATACATGTATGGTTAGATCCTAAGAGGAAACATGTAATTATATTAGGGATTATGTTTCCTAACAAAGATTGATGATGATGAGTTGGCAACACCAAAGCCGCATTCATCGAGATTAAAAAAAATAATTGACGTGATGATGGTGAGGTCTTTGTAAATCAGGCATGAGGCCTCATGTCAATTGTTTACAGGCCTTTGTTTCGCTTCTTTGACTCTAGTGTAAACAAATTTCTTTGAAAGTGGGTGTTCGAATTGAATCTGATGATGGTGATTGCAAATCTAATTTGGATTGGATTTGTAGATCATGCTGATAACGTGTTGTAAAATAAAAGAGAAATAGATGAAGAGAAAAATATATTGAAAAGTTGTAGGTTTTTCTTATTGATTCTGAATGAATTGATTTTGATACAAAACTACAAAGAGGTTCCTTTATATTTATATGGAGGTGGATAAGTTATAAAATAATAAAATAATAATAATTACAAAATAAAAATTAAGTAGTTGGGATCATCATAAATTACAACAAAATTAAAATATTTATTTGTCTAAATTAAAGTATCATCCTGAGTGTTTTTTTTTTTTGGGAATAAATGCCCATTTACGGACCCATTGAATTCTTGTTGGGTCTATATTATGGGTCTAATTCTTAGGGTGAGCCTGTCCACACTCAAACACACCACCCATTTTTAAAAACTCACACCATGTGGTCTTGATTCTTTTGAACTAAAAATCACATTATTAAAATGAGAACATAAGATCAACAAACTAAATGTAAGAAAAATTATCAAAATGATTTATAATAGTGGAAAGGTGCTTGAGGAAATTGTGGGAAAAGAAATTGGGAAATTAGTAAAATTAATCAAAAAAGATATTAATTTATTAAAATGAGCCACAATATTTGTCATTTGTATTTTCAGCCACAGTCTCCAAAATATATTTCGGAGAATATAGATTCTCCGAAGTACACATCGAAGTTGATGTAAAATTTAGAGAAAATTTTTGGATCTTCGAAGTTTTTCAATTTTTTTAATTCAAAATTTCGGATCTCCGGAGTATTCTTCGGATATCCGAAGTTTGAAAAATTATTTATAAAACCGGACATTTCTCAATTTTTCTCAATACAAAAACTTAGCCTTTTATTCTCCTAAGTCTAAAATAGAACAAATATCTCTAACTTTCTACAGTGAGGAATCTTGGGAGAAATTAGATAATGGTAACGATGAATATATGAGAGGATCTATTTTTTTAGAGTTATTTGTTGCGGGCACAACTTATGAGAAGTTAGTGAAAATATTGTATGTGCGGATGTAGAGAAATAAAATAGAGTACAAAGTCAATATTAAACGTTTAATTTTGTCATATTCGCAGCGACGTTTAGTTATTGATATTGGTAGTCAAAGAACTATGAGTGGTTTTTAAATTTATACTCAAATACCGTTCAACAAGGTAGTGTGATCGAGTTTTTTTTTTTTTTGAGTTGAGATAAGATTACTGCTAGCGAGTTGGTATAAGATTAGTGCTAGCGACATTCAATAATTTGGAGGTCGTTCTTCGTCGAGTTGTAATATGGTAAGCTAATCAGCTATATTTGAGTTGAAATAAGATTACTAAGGTCATTCTTAATTTACTTAATTATATCAGGATGACCTTTCATAGATAATTTTTTAATATGAGAGAATCAGCTGAAAAGATTGTTACTCCGTTGACCCCGTGGGTGCATGCAAAAATAGAGAAACGTATAGTGAAATCACATCGAATTTCCGTATTACCAGATGATCGCTATGAGTTTGAGGTATGTGGTGGAGACTGTTGGGGTTTTTAGGCGATGAGGCGCAGCGGAAGTGCGGGTCGGGCGAAATCGTATTTTAAAACTTTTTCAAAATACCAAATAAATTATTCAATATCTAATATGAATAATTTATTCATATTTCACCTAAACCTATTTATTCAATATCAAATATTGACATAAACATAGTTGAAACTTCGTGAAACTTTTACGAAAACCGATTTTCCGCAAAATGGCCTAAAACACGTTTTTGACAGAACCGACTGCTCGACACTTATGGAAACTACCCAGGTTAGCTCCAATAGTGTCGGGGCAGTTCATGGGCTGCCCAAACAGTGACAGATTCACTGTTTGGACAGTCGTCACCTAGTTGGCTCAAAATCCACCCGATAACGTCGTTTTTGGCCGTTTTCGCTTATTTCAAGTCGGAAACACTTTCCGGAAATTGTGCCAACTCCCAAAACACATCCATTACATTCATATGACAAAAAATCATCACATAATTTCTAGTTTGGGCAGATCTGATATGCAGACAAAAAATTCTCATTTTTTCATGCTTTAAATCCAATTTATTCAAGATTAATCAAATTAATCAAACACCAAATAAGTCCCACCACATATGAACTGTTAGTGTCCTAGACATGCCAAGGATCTATAAGGAATGATTTTTGTGTGAATAATCTAAAGTAAGTTGCGGAAATTACTTACAAAGATTGGTAGAAGTTCAAAACTTTTCATGGATGATGGAAGCTCCAAGCCCTCTTTTTTGTTCCAAACTCATGGGTGAGTCTCCTTATCACCTTCCTTTGACTCCTTAAAGTGCTAGCTTACTTGAATTTTGCAACAAAATTCCATGGGAGAGACAATGAAGCTCACGACAATGAGTAAAAATGGAGAAGAAAGAGTTGTTGTGAATAGTAACCACTTGCCACTTCCAAAGTTGACTAAGTAATATATAGTGAGGTTGAGTGTTGGATTTGGTTAGTTTGTTGTAAAAGCAATCCAAGCTTTTCACTCAACAAATCAAATCCAAAATTTTAAGCCTAACCACTTCCATCATTAGTCAAACAAGTGATGTAAGTGAAGTGGGTCCCACCACTTTTAAATTCCGAATTTAAGTCGGCTAACTCAATACGCAACTTCGCTCGGGCCCAGGTTCGTTTAATTCCGAACTAAACGAATTTTCCGTTGCGACATAATTAAATCTAATTTAATTAAATAATAATGCCTAGCAAAATTATTACGAAAGTCGCTTGCGAATTAATTACAAATTAATTCGTTCGCTTGAATTAAAATCCAATTTTAATTCCGCGTTGAAATCCAATTTCAATTAATATATCTGATATATTATTTTAGCCCAAATAAATAAATTAAATAGTAAAATCTAATTTTAACTATTAAATTTATTTTGCCGATTAATTCTAAATTAATCGCATCCTCTCTTCTTCACGAATTAATCTCAGATTGATTTTCTCTCTCTCATAATTAATCCCAGATTAATTCTGTTCGAGTCAAATTTCATCGGTGAATCTTTGGGAGGCAACCCAAGAGATCCCTGGATATGTTGGCAGTAAATACGGTCATCGGACTATCCGAATACGTGCGTACCCGGCACCACTTTCTTATCTATTTACAAGACATGGTTGGCTTCTAGCAAAGCACCGTGCCTACCCATTCTCCAGAAATATTCTTTTAAGGAATATATAATCTATATTAGGCGTAGTATACATAGTATTGCGTATTACGATCCAGTATCAGATATCACATGCTAGGTTTAGGGCTGGAGTTGTGTCTGCCCCGTACGAAGCATATATCGAATCACTAGTAACTAGTCTCTTTATGATCGGAAAGTCATGACCTAGTCATACTTTCCCGATGGCTATAGCACTATAGAGTACCAGTTCTGTATCCCTACGTGATTATCATCTCCATATGACTGAAGTGATACTTCCATCTTGACTTCACACCCAATACACTACGATTCTCAGTAAACCCAGAAGAGGCGTACACAGAACCTATTAAAGCCCCGGACGACCAAAACCAAAGTATACTGATTGTCGCAAGTATTAGCGATGCAAGTCTCAGGTTAAAACCATATACACCTACCCTGATTCGGATTCCCATAGACACATAGTCATACTACCAATGTGATTCCGAGGAGTCTATCCAGAGCGAAGCTGTTCTCGTACCATCGGCAAACAAAACCTCCTATCACACTTGCATGAGTATCCAATACCCAAATATATGAGAACTATGCCGTTAAGCTTCCATATCGCGCACAAGTGTGATACTAGCCTATTTCGCATTATCGATGTCCAGTCTCGATAATACTACGACTAGGGATATTTAATGATTAAACCTTACGTGGATTAATATTGTCTCATATCTTATTAATCTAGTACTAATCATATAGACTTTTATCATTTATATATCCAGGTAATCCAATTACAAATGATAAAAGAGAATTTCTTTTGTCGAGGTCACATCATACGTATAATCCCTCCGTCACAGGCCATCCGTATTATACTTAGGATATAGATGAGAACGTCAAATTCGTTCGGTATAATACAGTCGACTTTCAATTTACGATCTCGAAATAACACTCAAAACTGGTTTTCAACGTTATACCATGGCCATGGATTTACTAGATCGTAAACACGTTCTGGATGCCTATGCCCTGTACACAGAACTGACGGATCCTATCTTGATACGCACATGATATCACGAGCATCAGTCCACACCCAACGAACAGGCGGAGGTCTGATCATGAATAGATCGTTGACGTGACTGACATCAAAGTGTGGAGTATAGCTCATATATCCACAGTGGTATCTCAAGTCGAATGACCATTATGCTCGCTCAACTCGAGAAGTTTCCTATTGACGTTGGTGTACCATCTATTAGGAAACCTTCAGTGAGTCGTTCAGTGTCTTATCAAATAAACACCTACATGTCTATATGAGTCTCCCGAGACTCATGGTTAACTGGGATAAACCATCAGACCAAGTCACGATATACTGTTGGGTTTCTAAGGTCATCCCAAGATCAATTTAAGCATAAAATCATGTGAATACAAGAAGAAGTATATCGGAAATATACTTACAACGATCAGATGTAGGATGTGTGTAGAATAAAATTTTGCTTTGAGAAGTTCCTCCAAGCTCCTCTTTGAATGATGAATCCAAGCTCCAAGCTTTGAGATTCCAAGCTCTTGGGAATGGTTTCCCTATCACCTTGAATGATTCATTTGATGTGCTAGTAATGGGGATTTTGCAACAAGATCACATTTCTTCCTTAGAAGTATTCGGCCAATGAGGAAAAAATTGAATTCAAAATCCGAGTGGGCCCGCAAACACTCCCGGGCTCGGGTTCGTTAATTCCGAATTAATGAATTTTCCGTTGCGACGTAATTAAATCAAATTTAATTAAATAATTATGCCTAGCAAAATTACTATTCACATCGCTCGTGAATTAATTCTAAATTAATTCGTTTGCCTGAATTAAAATCTAATTTTAATTCCGTTATGAAATCTAATTTCATTTAATATATCGAATATATTATTTTATCGATTAATTCCAAATTAATCGTTCTCTCTCTTCAAATAGTATTTTATCCCAGATAAAAATCTCTCCGTAATTAATCCTAGATTAATTATGTTCGAATCATACGTCATCGGTGAATCTTCGGGAAGCGACCCATGAGATCCCTGGATATGTTGGCAATAAATCCGGTCGTCGGACTATCCGAACACGTGAGTACCTCGTACTACGTTCTTACCGATTTACGAGACATGATTGGCTTCTAGCAAACCACCGTGCCTACCCAATTCTCCAAAAATATTCTTAAAGGAATATTTAATCTTTGTCAGGCGTAGTATACGTAGTATTGCGTATTGTGATCCAGTATCAGATGTCACATGCAAGGCCTAAGGTTGGAATAGTGTCTGCCCCGTACGAATCATATATCGGATCACAAGCAACTAGTCTCTTTAATCGGATAATCATGACCTTGTCATATTATCCCGATGGTTGCAACACATTAGAGTACCAGTTCTGTATCCCTGGGTGTTCATCATCTCCATATGGCTGAAGTGATACTTCCATCTTGACATCACACCCAATACACTGCGATTCTCAATAAACCGAGAAGAGGCGTACGCAGAACCTGTTAAAGTCCCGGAAAGTGTATTGATTGTCGTAAGTACAAGCGATGCAAGTCTCAGGTTAAGACCAAATACACCTACCCTGAAGCGGATTCCCATAGACACATAATCATACTACCAATGGGATTCCGATGGGTCTATCCAGACGAAGCCGTTTCCGTACCATCGGTAAACACAACCTCCTATCACACTTGCATAAGTATCCAATACTTAAATATATGAGAACTATGCTGTTACGCTTCCATAACACGCACAAGTGCAATACTAGTCTATTCCGCATTATCGATGTCCAGTCTCGATAATACTACGACTATGGATATTTAATGATTAAACCTTTATGGATTGATATTGTCTCATATCTTATAATCCGGAACTAATCATAAGGACTTTTATTATTTATATATTTAAGTAATCAAATTACAAAATGATAAAATGCAATTTCCATTGTCACATAGTTAATTTGTACAAAAACCACAATGTCTTTTACAAATAGTGACACTATGTGTCATAATTGTCCAACAATCTCCCACTTGGCCTATATCCAGTCACTCAAGCATCTAACACCTGAACTATGTATATGTCGCTCAAACTTTTGCTGAGGAATAACTTTCGTCAGCGGATCTGCTATGTTGTCCTCTGATGCGACCTTCTCGATCTTCACATCGCCACGATGTATGATCTCACGAATCAGATGGAAACGTCGAAGAACATGCTTGGATCGTTGATGAGACCGCGGTTCCTTAGCCTGCGCTATATCCCCGTTATTGTCACAATATAATGGAACAGGCTTAGCTGCTAACAGAACTACTCCTAATCCAATTAGGAATTTATGGATCCAAACTGCCTCTTTTACTGCTTCAGCTGCATCAATGTACTCCGCTTCTGTTATTGAATCGGCAACAATCTCTTGCTTGGAAGATTTCCAGCTTACTGATCCGTTATTCAAACAAAATATGTACCCGGATTACGACTTACAGTCGTCTTTATCGGTTTGGAAACTTGCATCGTGTTAGACAGTTATGACCCATAGCGTCACTGTTTGTAAAAGACATTGTGTTTTTGTACAAAATTAACTATGTTGTAATGAAATTGCCTTTTACCGTTTTGTAATTTATTTACTTTGATATATAAATGGTAAAAGTCCTTATGATTAATTCCGGATTGAGATGATATGAGACATTATCAATCCATAAAGTTTTAATCATTAAATATCCATAGTCGTAGTATTATCGAGATTGGACATCGATAATGTGGAATAGACTAGTATTGCACTTGTGCGCGTTGTGAGGGCATAACGGCATAGTTCTCATATATTTAAGTATTGGATACTTATGCAAGTGCGATAGGAGGTTGTGTTTTACCGATAGTACGGAAAACGGCTTCGCTCTTGATAGACCCCGCGGAATCCCATTGGTAGTATGTATATGTGTCTATGGGAGACCGCTTCAGGGTAGGTGTATTTGGTCTTAACCTGAGACTTGCATCGCTAGTACTTGCGACAATCGGTAAACTTTGGTTTTGGTCGTCCATGGCTTTAACAGGTTCTGTGTACGCCTCTTCTGGGTTTATTGAGAATCGTAGTGTATTGGATGTGATGTCAAGACGAAAGTATCACTTCAGACATATGGAGATGATGATCACACAAGGATTCAGAACTGGTTCTCTATTGTGTTGCAACCATCGGGATAATATGACAAGGTCATGATTATCCGATTCAAAGAGACTAGTTGCTTGATATCCGATATGTGATTCGTACGGGGCATACACTATTCCAGCCCCAGTCCTTACACGTGACATCCGATACTGGATCGCAATACACAATACTACGGTATACTACGCCTGATATAGATCGTATATTCCATTAAGACTATTTCTGGAGAATTGGGTAGGCATGACGCTTTGCTAGAAGCCAACCTTGTCTCGTAAATCGGTAAAAATATAGTACGAGGTACGCACGTTTTCGGATAGTCCGACGACCGTATTTACTGCCAACATATCCAGGGATCTCTTGGGTCGCTTCCCGAAGATTCACCGATGACGTATGATCCGAGCATAATTAATCTGGGATTAATTGCGGAGACACTTTATCTTGGATAAAGTACTATTTGAAGAGAGAGAAAGATTAATTTGGAATTAATCGACAAATTAATATATTCGATATATTAAACGAAATTGGATTTCGACGCGGAATTAAAATTAGATTTTAATTCGGGCAAACGAGTTAATTTAGAATTAATTCGTTAGCGACGTGAATAGTAATTTCGCTAGGCATAATTATTTAATTACGTTGCGACGGAAGTTCGTTAATTCAGAATTAGCGAAACCGAGCCCGGAAGTGTTTGCGGGCCCACTCACATTTTGAATCGAGTGGGGCCCACAAGTCACATCGCGAGTCACATCACTTGTCATTTATTTGTGATAGATGTCAAAGTCATTTTTTGTGAGTGACATGTTGTCACTATTCATGATGCAAGTTGTTGAGATCATTTATTACAATTTTGGAGCCAAAATTGGCTTTGACTTTTTGTAAACTAATACCAAATATTTGGTAATTGTTTTTTCATTCATTCATACGGTTTTTGAAGCCAAAAAAGAATAGAAAAACAGAACTCTCTCTCTCTCCATTTTTTGATGAAACCGTGAGCTTCATTGAAGGGAAAATTTGATTTTCTTTCTTCATTTGCTAGCACAATCAAATGATCAACAAGGTGATAGGTAAGCTTATCTTAGAGCATGGATTTCCATTAAAGCTTGGAGCTTCATCATCTTATTCAACAAACAACCTTGGCCGAATTTCAAAGTTTGAAGGGAAGGAAAATTTTTGTTGAGCATCACATCCAATCCGTTCAATGTAAGTGTGTTTCCGCCATATTTCTTTATAGTATTCATTCTATTTTCGTGGCTGAAAATGTTCTTGGGACATCAATAGAAACCAACACATCGGTATACCCAGTTACCTCAAGTTCTCCATCTCTATAGATTAAGAAAGCATCCTTAGTTTGTCTAAGATACTTAAGGATATTCTTAACCGTCATCCAGTAACCATCACCTGGATCGGCCTGATAGCGACTACACATGCTCAAAGCATACGAGACATCAGGTCGCGTACATATCATGGCATACATAATCTATCCAACTGCCGAGGCGAACGGGATCCGACTCATGTCGTCTCTCTCATCTTGAGTTTTAGGACACATGTCCTTAGATAGAGTGACGCCATGTGACACTGGCAACAGTCCCTTCTTGGACTGATCCATGTTGAATCTCTTCAATATTTTGTCAATGTATGTGCTCTAGGAGAGTCCAAGCAGCTTTCTAGATCTATCATGGTAGATCTTTATTCCTAGAATAAAGGCTGTTTCTCCCAGATCCTTCATGGAGAATTTTAATGAAAGCCAAGCTTTCACTGATTGTAGCATGGGAATGTCATTGCCAATAAGTAATACATCATCAACGTAAAGGACAATGAATGTCAGTGCGCTCCCACTAACCTTCTTATATACACAAGGATCATCCTCGTTTTGAACGAAATCATATTCTTTTATGATCTCATCAAAACATTGGTTCCAAGAACGCGATGCTTGCTTCAATCCATAAATGGATCGATTTAACTTACAAACCTTGTTTGCAAGTCTAGGTACGGAAAAACCATCAGGCTGTTACATATAAACATCCTCCAAAAGGTTTTTGTTAAGGAAAGCGATTTTGACGTCCATCTGCCATATCTCATAATCGAAATATGCAGTAATAGCAAGCATTATCCGAATGGATTTTATCATAGCAACGGGTGAAAAAGTTTCGTCGTAATCGACACCATGTCGTTGACGATACCCTTTCGCTACAAGCCTAGCTTTGTACGTTTGTACGTTGCCATCCATGTCGGTCTTCTTCTTGAAGACTCATTTGCAACCAACGCCTTTGGGTGTATCAACCAGTGTCCAAACTTGGTTGGTGTGCATGGAATCCATTTCAGACTTCATAGCCTCTTGCCATAAAGCGGAATCGATATCTTGTATCGCTTCCTCATACGTAGCGGGTTCGTTATCCTCAATAAGATTGATATCTACATGAGGTGAGATCCGAAACCCATACCTCTCAGGTTGTTTTTTTACTTTCTCCGACCTACGCAGTTTTTGTGTATTCGAAGATTGTGGTACAGTTTCATCCCTGATGAACTGTTCATGTTCCGATAAGGATTCTATTCCAGGAACAGTATCACTCCGATTTTCATCGAGTTCTACTTTCCTCCCACTTACCACTGCATTTAGGAATTCATTCTCAAGGAAAACCGCATGTAGAGCAACAAATACTTTGTTCTCTTATGGGTGATAGAAGTAATATCCTTTGGTTTCCCTAGGATATCCTACAAATAGGCATTTATCCGATTTGGGTTCAAGTTTGGTACCTTCCAAACGTTTGACGTATGTCCAGCATCCCCAAATCTTCAGGAATGGGAAACCCGGTTTCTTTCCTGTCCATATTTCATACGGAGTCTGTTGAACAGACTTTGATGAAACCTTATTCAAAATAAGTATTGCATTGTTCAATGCATATCCCCAGAAGGAAATAGGTAGCTCTGTGCGACTCATCATAGACCTTACCATGTCTAACAAAGTTCGGTTTCTCCGTTCGGACACATCGTTTAATTGCGGTGTTCTGGGAGGAGTCCACTGTGAAAGAATACCATATTATTTCAAGTAATCAAGAAACTCATTGCTTAAGCATTCGCCACCACGGTCCGACCGTAATGTCTTAATACTTTTACCGGTATATTTTTCTACTTCGTGTCGAAATTCTTTGAATTTCGAAAAGGTTTCCGACTTATGTCTCATAAGATACACATAACCATAACGCGATGCATCATCCGTAAAGGTTACAAAGTATTCATATCCACCTCTAGTCTGGCTAGACATGGGCCCACAAACGTCACTATGAACAAGGGCTCACAGTTCGGTGGCACGTGCACCTTTACCGCTAAAAGGTGATTTAGGCATTTTGCCTAATAAACAAGATTCACAAACGTCATATGAATTTTGATCAAATCCATCCAAGTACCCAATATTCGAAAGTGTGGATATACATGTCTTGTTAATGTGTCCCAGACGACAATGCCACATATAAGTTTCATCTTTGTTACTTACTTTAAGCCTTTTGTTTGTTACATTATATGTTTGAGATTGATTTATATTCAAAATATAAAGACCATTATTTACATCAGCAGTGCAAATCTCCATATCATTTTTATACATAAAACACCCAGTGTTTCTAAATACAAAAGTATAACCATGTTGGGCTAACATAAATACAGAAATAATATTCCTAGTCAAACTAGGTACATAATAACAGTCTGTAAGTTTAAGTACATGCCCCGAGGGCAGTTCCAAAACAAAAGTGCCAACGGCCAAAACGGCGACTCGTGTCCCATTTCCAATGCGGAGGTCAATCTCTCCCGAGGCCAGTCTCCTGCTAATATGCAGATCCTGCACATTAGTACATATATGAGTACCACAACCACAACCACAACCACAACCAGAATCAAAAATCTAATTTTTAAAACTAGCAGTAGACATGTTTATTTCTATAAAAAATATACCTGAAGCAGGTGCCTTGCCCGCTTTGATTTCCTTCATGTGTGCCTTATACTCGCTGCAGTCACGCTTCCAGTGATCCCATTTCCCGCACTGTAGACATGCATCTTGGGATTTGTCCTTACCCTTCCCAGAAGGTTTTGACGATTTGGCCTTGCCTTTCTACTTCTTCTTTTTCTTTACACCACCAGTCGCCTTAGGCCAAGCCCTCGAAGACTGAGATGTTGAAGCGAAGTGCGCCTCGCGCTTCTTCCCCTTTAGGAGCTCTTTTTCTACTTCGCGCAGTGTTGACATCAACGCTCCAAGAGTTTGGTCTTGGTTCATCATATTGTAGTTCATGATGAACCCACTCCAGTTGTCGGGGATAGACTGTAAGATCAAATCTATAGAAGTCTCAGCCTCGAATACTATGCCCAACTGTCCCATCTGTTCAATGTCAGCAATCATCTGCGACATATGGTGCTCGACAGATGTACCCTCTGACATGCGAGCGCGAAAAAGCTTCTTCTGCAACTCATATCTCTGCGATCTAAGATTAGATCGATGAAGATCATGCAACTTCGCCATCATCTGATAGGGATCCAATCCCTTATTCTGACGACAGAATTGTTGAGTCATAGCAGCAAGCATTATAGATTGAGCAGTGAAGTTGTCATTGCTATGAGTCTTCCAAAGCTCTAGCTCAACTATCTGATCAGATCTAGGCTTAGGCCAAAGAGGTCTCTCTATAGTGTAGAGCAACTTCTCGGATCCCAAGACAATCCTGAGATTCATGTCCCAGTCTTGAAAGTTCGCGCCATTAAAGACATTGTCGCCCATGATAATATCTCTAATGCTCAACTTTCCTGTCATCTTAATTGCAATAGTCAAACTATTCAATTAACGATGTATGAGTACAGTCTAACTGCTACAAGAAAAATAATAAAATATTAGTCCAACTAATAAATATAATTGACGAAAATATTTTGAAAGCGCGTAAAGCCAAGTATTTGAACGAAATTGCAAATTCAATACTGGCCTCCCACTATTTTTCGGTGAGCCTCTAACCCTCTGTTGAGTACTCGGGAAACCTAGTTTCCAAGTGGGCTAGGATCCCATTAATTAACACACAACCTTGACTTTGGCCAACAAGCTGTATGATATTTAACTAGGTAGATCTCTAAGATCAATTGGATCTCATCCAATTCCTAGATCTGGTAGGTGGACCTCCAAGTACGAAACATATATACAATATATATGCCAATATATCCAATATATTTTCCTAACCTTTTTCCTCTGAATCAACTAAGCATTGGCTTTGGCTCAACAAGCTTAATGATTCCAGTTAAGCGGGACCCATTGACTTTGGAAAGCTTCGTAATCGATGTCGATGGACAAGAAATGATCTCGACTTTGGCCAACAAATCACAACTTGGACAAGACATACGATATGGAACAAAGCCTTCATGATTCAAACACATCCGCGATGGACAAAGGTCTTGACTTTGGCCAACAAACCAGTGCCAATCTTGGATATTGAGAATGAATCACTCAATGGAAGGAAAACACTTAATATTTTTTTGAGGGTTTTTCACGTAAATTGGCAACCAATTTATTATCTTTGATTAGGTCTCATCATACACCCTTAAGCATGCATTCTAAAAGCATAATAAGGCGCGGTAAATAAATTAATAATGATATGCGGATGGATATCTCACAAATTGTTCCTAGAACAAATAACTCCATTTCCTCTCCCCGGCTAGCACTATTCTAACTTCTACCCAATTACATAATACAATTAAAGAAACCTCGTTAACATTGAGGGTAATTAGGTGAGAAGAGAATTACAAAGAATCGAGAGATAAGGCTGGACACGCATGTCCAATTTAATAAATTCTAAATTTACAACAAATTCCAAAATTGCCATTTCCCTTCTAATATCCATCCGATATACATTATTCATAAAACACATCCATGTATTCAAACAAAGCATGTTATTCAATCAATCTAATCTAATTAATTAATCTTTGAATA
>SKCR01009157.1:0-36856 GCA_019454045.1 Zanthoxylum bungeanum
TCTGGTAAAAGAAATAGAATAAAGTTAAATGATATGGCATACTGAGTTAACTAGTAAGCTACAGGAACTTGGAAGTTGAATCAGTTTCGCCGGACTCAGACAAGAAGAAGCCAAGAACATTAGATTTTGCGCCATTGCTCTGTACCAAAAGTTTCTTTCTATTCTTTTTGTAAGTCCAAGTGTGTTCATTTCAGCAACCAATTCTTTGGAGAGACAACTCAAGCTGTGACAGAGAGTATTTGCTAGCAGTATATGCAAGGTTAGACCTCCCACTAATTAAGCTCTATACGTAGTGCCGGGCAAAATCACGTGACTAAATAAGTAAATTTAATTATATTTTTAAACTCTTATCGTGCTCTAATTTGGGAGGCAAGATTTATTAATATCCTTACAAACCAAATTGATTAAGCGATGGAGGCCTCTTTAAAAACACCTTGCTATTAATTCCTAAAAAATAGAAAATCAAAGCATTCATCAGTTGACTATTTTGGTTATAAGGTTTGAGCAAAATCATTAGATTGGAGGAAGCACTTGCTACTTATATCGTATGAAAAAAGTTCCTGACTTTTGCAATTTACATGCGGATGAATATTTGTATTATAATATTGATTTTCAACTTTGATAAAATGGGATGATTTTAAAACATCAAGTAGTAGCAACCCATAACATTAGATTGAGAGCCAAGTATTGCACGAACAGGAAAGACATACTTGGCGTTTCAACTTTTTTGTGGGACGGGGTTAAGAAGTTTAAGGAAGATAAAGCAGCTTCATTGAGTGGATGTGTTTTATTTATTATTTTTTTTTTTGGAATTGTTGAAAACCCCGCAGCCAAACCACTCATTCTAGGCTTAAGCAGAGTAGGTAAAATCCCCGGCTGTCTCAAACTCTTATAAGAAACGTACTCTTTGAAGTCGAACCCAATACTTTAAGATAAGATTCTGAACGCTACACCACCAAGCCACGTCCCTTGGGATCAAATGTATTTTATTCTTAATGGTATAATGTAAATTTTTATATTTCAATTTTTGTTGTTGTTGTTGTCTCTTTTTAATTGTTTTTCCTTACACTGTTTCATTGTTATTTCTTATTTGCAGTTGTTTTATATGTTGTTGACAACATATAAACTTTCTTCACTTAGGAATTGTTGCTTCATCAATGCATGGACTAACAAAGTTATAAAAAAAAAAAAAAAAACTGTTAAGTGGCAGCAAAATTTGGATGGGGTCGAAACCAATAAAAAAGTATTATGTTTGTTGACGGCTGATTTTGGTCTCAGGGTAATATTGGAATATCACTCCTGAGGAAATCCTCCTTCAATAGTGAATTTGTTTGGTTATGGGGGACCAAAGGCAAATTTAGCGAAAAACAGATAAACACACCAAACAACAAGGGGATTTAACGTGGTTCGGTGGATTTGGATCCGACCTACGTCCACGGACACAAACAAGATGGTACTTTTATTACTTAAACACTCTTCTTGGATCTCCACAAGTCAGAGCTTGAAGATTCAGATCACTAGTTTTTGTTGATGATTTGATGATGATTTTACACATACTATGCCCTCCTATTTATAGTAATACAGAAATCAGATTCCTATTTGTATAAGAAATCCTATTTGAACTTAGTCTCTTCTCTTTTTGTAAGGATTCCTAGTCCGATTCTCCCTTCTCTTTTCTCATTCCTTTTCGGATTCTGACTCCATTTCCTTGTGAGAGTAGGATGACTCGTTTTATCTTATCCGCAAGAATAGAGTGTCGTCATCTTGAACGCGTCACGCCATGTGGTCGGTCTTTATGTGGTCAGTCATGACAGTCTTTTATGCTGAGAGTGTTCCTGCCGACCTTAAAGTGCTCGGTCACCCGAACCAAAGTGGTCGGTCTTCACATGTTGTGGTCGGGCCGGCTTTGATGATCTCAACCAGTCAGGGATTTACCCTTCTGTCCTCGTCATGCTGTCTTAAATGTTATAGTGCCTGAAAACACCATCAACAATGTTTATAACAAAATAGTAAATTAATTTGTGATTTTATTTGTGTTGATTGTTGTTTTTCGTTTTAAGGGTAATTTGGGAAATCAACTCCTTGAATAAATCTCCCCTGACAATGAATTCATTTGATTAGTAAGGAACCAAAACAAACTTAGCAAACAAACATATAATCATGGAGACAAAGATTTACTTGGTTTGGCATCAACCTACTTCCACAAGAGTAAGAGGTGTATTTTATTACCTCCTCGAGGTCAAGACCGATCCAAACTACAAGTGGTGTGATGAGCTTACAAAGAGGTTTACAACTCCTCAAGTCTTACTCAAGTCCGTTACAAATCTCTCAAGTGATTGGGTACCAGCCATCTTTTTCTCTCTCTATCACTAGTTTGTAAGTTCTTGGTTTTTTTTATTAGTTATGAGATGTGAAAAATACTCTCCCTTGTATATGTGTCATCAACCGCCCATTACGTCGTCTCATGTCACTGTTATCGTTGTAGTAACAACTCTCCTCAACTACCCACAATCTGGCCAATCATAATATTCAAGTTTTACTGTCACTGCACTGGCCTGTGGCGGCCTATTACGGCTCTGCTGTGCCACTCCTCTGCCACTTCACCGCCCTATGGTGGCTGACAAATGCTACTTCCAATGAAAATCGTTGATTTTCCCGTAATCATCACAAGTCTTCCAGAAGCTCCTCATGTCCACTAGGACATACATCGCAATACTCTCGAGAAGAGACTGATTTGTGATTCCAGCCAAGCTCACCTGGTCGGCATACCAAGGTGAATAATGTTTGGCCAGACTTCCTCTAGCTTCCTCAACTTGGTCGGGTCGGTATCATAGACTACCTCAAGTCGGCTCCCACAAATGCTCAAATGTTGTCAAATCTAACACTTTTTCTCTAGGTCGGGTCGATATTCCAACTTTGCTTCATCAACTGGTTCTGCCTTCGGGAGAACTCTTCTGTGTAGAATGCTCGGGCCTCTTTGTCTAACTTCAGTCTCTTCTAGCAATTGAGCCATCAACATTCTCTTTTGGCCAAGTACGGACCTCATTCTACCTCTTCCTCTACATTTGAACTTCCTCGGGGTAGAAAACCACTATCAACATTTGTCTCATAATTCTCGGTATCAATGAGTTAATGAGTTGATGTCGAGAACTTCAAAAAAGATGGTGGTACACATCGAGCCAATGTCCTTGGTTAATGGCTCATTGCAAATGCTCTCATAGCTATACTCCTCGGGTCAGGATACTAATCATGTTGTATATATTTTTTGACATTATGAAATAATAATTCGATTATAGAGGATTGTTGTTGTTGTTGTTATTTTTATTTTTTAGATTTTATTTCATAAAGGTGTTTTCCCCCTCACTTGTCAGACAACCCCCTCAATTTACAATAACACCCCTAATCATTTAAACAAATGATTTTTTTTTAAAAATTAATTATTTTATTTAAATAAATGACTTTTTTGATTTTCTTGTTTTAATTTTTAAATGACAATAATACCCATACTCGTTTAAATAAATTACTTTTTTATTTAATTATTTTATTCCCTTATTTATTTTTTTAATTTAATTTAATTATTTAATTTAATTATTTTATTTTATTTTTGATTTAATTCTTTTATTTTTTTCCTATATTACTTATTTAATTTTCTTTTGATTCTTTATTAATTTATTTAACTTGTGTAATGTTAAATAAATTAATAAATAATCAAAATTAAATTAAATAAATAAAGAAACAACAAATAAAAAATATATAAGATATATTAAACAAATAAAAGATAATAAATATATAAAGAATATTAAAAATAAATATATAAGATTTATATCTTTTATTTATTATATTTATGTGTTATTGCTTTATTTATCATATTGTAGTAAGAACTAATGGATATATCATAAAGTGCGCTAGAATGAGACTTTGGAGGCAACATGAATTAGAGTTTGTGTTTTTATTTATTTTTGAGTATTTCTTTTTGGGTATTATTATATATATTCTTCTTTGAATATGGTTAAAACAAGATTGGTCTAATAAATTTTTCATTTGAAAAAAAATATTTGTTCTCAAGCTATACATATAATAGTTTTAGTCACAAAGGAAAAATTATTGCTAACATTAAAAAGAACATTTTATATCATACATAAGTAGTGTTAAATAAATTAATAAAGAAACAAAAGAAAATTAAATATAAAAAAACAAAAAACAAAAAACAAAAAATATATATAAAAACAATATATGTATATATATAAAAGATTTATTAAATAAGTGAAAGAGAAAAAAAATATAAATATAAAGAAAAAATAAATGAGATAAAAAATAAAAGAATTAAATCAAAAAGTAAAATAAAATAATTAAATAATTAAATTATAAAGTAAAATAAAGAAATAAAATAATTAAATCAAAAAGTAATTAATTAAAAGAGGAGGGATAATAGTGTCATTTTGTAAGGGGACAATGGGGACTATCAGCGATGTGGGGGAAAAGCAATTTTCAGTAGTTCTACACCATCAAAGAATTGTGATAACGACAATATATCTTTCAACATTTCGATTTTATATCAATGAGCTATTATAATATAGTGATTTAACAAAAATATTTTTCTGACGTCACCATTCATTTAATACTGGAAAAAATTATTTATTAATACAAAACACAAAACAAAAATAATATAGTGTTATTATTAGAAATCTATTATGACTACTTATATTTTCCCAAATATAAAATAGTTGACATATAATTTCACTTTTTTCTAGAGATGGGAAAAAAAGTTACATGTCTTATTCATTAAGGGCGTGTTGTGTTTGGTACATCTCATTGGGGTGTATTAGGAACCAACATTGTATTACATTAATACAATCTGATGTCTGGCTTGAATTATATTATTTAATGTTGTTCACACCGTATTAACGGATGATAGGGATGGTGTTGGATTATTGAGAATTACACTAAAAATTAAAAAAATTAATATTCTCTCTCTAATAATCAAAATTACTTTTATATTAAAATATTTATAAAAAATTAATATTAATATTAAAAAATAATATAATATACGATGTAGTATATAACGATGTACAATATTAATATAATATAATATTATTATAATACACTTTAATACCAAACACTTAATTAAAAATGAGTAATGATACGTAGATCACTGTAACTACAATGAGAGCGTTTGTAAAATTTTAAGTAAAAATGTGTGTGAGTGTATGTGTATCGTCCCCAATGGGTGTGGCTTGGTGGTGTAGGGTCCAGGATCTCACCTTGAGGTTCTGGGTTCGAATCCAGGGGTGCACTTCTTGTAAGAGTTTGGGACAATCGGTGGTTTTACCTACGCCGCGGCCCAAAATGGGTGGTTTGGTAACGGGTTTCCATCGTTTCCAAAAAAAAAAAAAAAAAAAAAAAAAAGAGAGTATGTGTGTATCATTTTTGTTAAATAATTTATCACCTCTGCTCTGACGTGACCACTGTGGGCCCACTAAGTTATTAAAATAAACAAGCCTTCGACGTGGTTACAGGTCAACAAAACGTACGGTCCAGATCGACCATCAAGCATAGGAGTTAGGACAGTCAAATCGACAGATCGCAAATTAGCCTAAATAGAAAGGCCAAAGAAAGAAGAATCTCTCTCTCTCTCTCTCTCTCTCTCTCTGACGTGCAGCGTGGTGCATAATAGTAGCAGTTTAATTGATTGCTAAGAAAAGTATCGTAATCGTCGAAGTCAGTCAGAGAAATGAAAAGACAGTAATGGTAATGATGAAGAAGTTGCTGAGAGGGCGTTATCATCATTTTCATCATCTCTCTTGTTGAAATGGGTTTTGGATTTCGTACCAACTTACAAACCTGTGCGTTGAGTCGCTCCTTTCACTTGCGATTCAAGTCTTTCGTTTATCACCATCATCATCGACACTTTCTCCACGATCATGTTCCATTGCCTTAATCCTTCTCTCGGATCTCAATCGCGGATCCTTCTTTACCACCTCCTCGATTTTCACCTCCTTTATTTTTCCGATGGATCCCACTTCTCGTCCTGCCGTCGTCATCGACAACGGCACCGGGTATGTCCCTTGTCTCTTTATTTGCTTATGAAAATTAATTGCGCACACAACCTGTTTGATGAGATTCTCCATCTTATTTGTGTTTATCACTGCAGACCACCTGTATGCTATAATTCCTCAATGAAAATTTCGAAATTGATTTTTTTTTTTGGGGTTGTGCCGCAGGTATACTAAGATGGGTTTTGCGGGAAACGTAGAGCCATGTTTTATTCTTCCGACTGTAGTAGCTGTAAACGAATCTTTTTTAAACCAATCAAGGTCTTCTTCAAAGGCCAATTTGCTTGCACAGTACAACGCTGGCGTAATGGCCGACCTTGACTTCTTTATCGGAGATGAAGCTGTCATGAAATCGCGATCTAGTAGTACTTATAACCTTAGTTATCCAATTAGGCATGGTCAGGTTTATAATTGGGACGCTATGGAGAGGTATTGGCAGCAGTGTATATTTAATTATTTGCGTTGTGATCCAGAGGATCATTACTTTTTGTTGACTGAGAGTCCGCTTACTGCGCCTGAGAGTAGAGAGTATACTGGTGAGATCATGTTTGAGACTTTTAATATTCCTGGCCTTTATATTGCTGTGAATTCGGTGCTTGCTCTTGCCGCTGGGTATACAACATCAAAGGTTGGTGTTTAAAGTTTAAATGAATGTATTGTTTTATTGCGCTTTTGAATTTATAATTTACTAGGATTGAAGTGAGTTATTTCAAAGTTTTCTCTTAGTCATTTGAAGAATCACATATACTTCTAGTAACATTGAAGTGAGGCTTTAAAGTTGTTCAGATGAAAATGATTTGGTTTGTGAGGCTATAGGTCCTAAAAAGGGTTGTCTCCTTTGGTTGTGCATGCTCACTTTAGGATTACATTTACTTATGGATTTGGTAATATTGTGCATGTGTGCGGGTTTTTCGATGACCCTTAGGTAGGACAGATTGATGACATACATTCAGGACTTGACTGAGCTTGGAAACTATTCGTAGCATTAGGAGGCCAGCTATGAGTTTCGTGAAAGAGACATTGAATTCCGTAGGTGTTTGAATTTTTTTCTCTGGAAACATTTGAACTGAGGTTATTTTATAAATAGAAGGCTTAATAAAAATTTCAGGATTAGTCATTGTCCTTGCAATGGTTCTGAATACTAAATAAATATTCAGTTTCAGTACAAAAGATGTTTGCCCACAAGTTTTCTCAATTATTAGCTATTTTGTAAGGCCCTAGTTGAAATCCAAATGTGCTTTTCCTCTTTTTATTTCTCAATATCGTTCCTTTTAGATTGACATACTGTTCTCTTTAGTGTGAGATGACAGGAGTTGTTGTGGATGTTGGAGATGGGGCTACTCATGTTGTACCAGTTGCAGAGGGTTATGTTATTGGGAGCAGCATTAAGTCGATTCCTATTGCTGGAAAAGATGTCACCCTCTTTATCCAACAGCTCATGCGGGTATGTTTGCTTTGCCTCCCACCGTAAAGACTATAATTTTAGTGTTCTGTGCTTACTATCTTAGATAGTTATTGTTTTTGATATAATACTTATCATGGCTTCCTCTTCAATGTTAGTTGTTTAAGATTCTTAGGTTGTAATAAGCCTAGGATTAGGTGGAGTGGACCTCATGCAAAATCTTCTAACCCATCAATCAATTCTAAGGGCTATTGTTTAGTTATTCAAGTTAGCGTATCCTCAAAAGAAAAAAATACAATGCCACGAACGCAGCATTATGAGGACTAAAATGATAATGGGCACTCTTGTGATGTATTTTACCAAAGCATCTTATTGTGTTGGCCTTTTGAAGTATAAGAATGTGACAAATAAAAATACTTAATAGCTCAGTGAATATTTGAGATGATAAATGTAGTTATTCTTGAGTCTAATATCCACTCGAATTTTTTGTTGATTTTGAACACCTCATTTACATTCGTGCAAGTAGATAAATCCGAACCCCGATGTGTCAGTCTATCATGCAACTCTATTGGTTGTGATTTAGGACGTGACATGTCATCATGGTATTTTCCTATGTCCTCATGATTCTTAATAGTGATCTTTTTCTAGTTAATGTTGGTAAAACATTACAATTTTAGAAGCTATTGTTTGGCTTGAAAAAAGGTTATTGAATGCCATGTTATACATTAAATAGATAAATAGTTAAGTAATGATTTAATACTTACAGTTTCTTTCTCTTAATCACTGTTTTATGTAGGAAAGAGGTGAGAATGTACCACCTGAGGACTCGTTTGAAGTAGCTCGGAAAGTGAAGGAATTGTATTGCTATACATGTTCAGATATTGTCAAGGTTTGCTTCCTCGAAATATTTAAGTTGAATTTTGCTACAATGTAATTTTTCTGATTATTCATATTGTCAATGAGAAAATTCCTTTGATGAATTTCCAGGAGTATAACAAGCATGACAAAGAGCCAGCAAAATATATCAAGCAATGGAAGGGTATCAAACCCAAGACAGGGGCACCATACACATGTGATATTGGTTATGAACGATTTCTTGGCCCTGAGGTTTGTCGTTTCTATTCAAGAATGCTTATCTTTCCAATGAAGGAGGCCTTAGACATTCTTCCAATTCTAGTAATGAAGTCTTAAGTAGTATAGGAATAACTGTTGCAAATATCATGTTGTCCATTTAATATGTTGCCTTTTTCTGGACGTTCTGATGAAACTTGCCTTGTTGGCAGGTGTTCTTTAATCCAGAGATCTATAGCAGTGATTTCACTACTCCTTTGCCAGCTGTAATTGACAAGTGTATCCAGTCTGCACCAATTGACACAAGAAGGGCTTTGTATAAGGTATTTGTAAGTTTAGAAATGGAAAGGGTGCATATATGAGATATGTCACAATGAGACAATAAGAACTACCTGCACTGGCTGGGGCTGAAATGTGTTGATGTGGGACTTTGCTTTGTTGGTTGCAAGACCAACAGAGATTTACTTCAGTCATCTAAGCCTTCAATATCTATACCGGTTGCCTGATTTTCCTGTCCTTGGAGTGTTTAGAGATCTTGCTTTATGATTATTGTTATACCTCTGTTTTTGGGAGAAAAAAATTAAAGATCTGTAACCAACCGTTCATGTTTTTGAGTTTTCTACAAGTAACTGGTTTTGTTTTATGTGTCAGAACATAGTTTTATCTGGAAGTTCGACCATGTTCAAGGACTTCCATAGAAGGTTGCAACGGGATCTGAAGAAGATTGTGGATACCCGGGTTCTATCATCTGATGCTCGACTCGGTGGGGAAGTAAAAGTAAGTACTTTTTTCATTATATATCAATTACTTCTAATTCAAACTAGTGAAAACTTTGATGATTATTATAATAGAAATGGTGAGCTGATCGTTCACTTTCTCCCTTTTCTTTTATAATTGGTTCTAGGCACAACCTGTGGATGTTAATGTTGTCAGCCATGCTATCCAAAGATTTGCGGTGTGGTTTGGTGGTTCTGTACTTGCTTCAACGCCTGAATTTTTTGCGGTATGATCAATCTTAAACTGTGATGAATAGTGCTTATTTCTCTTTGAATCTGCCGGCTCATATTCAGCTTTCTTCTCATATCCCAAGCTCTCCTTCCTGTATATCCGCAGTGTGTCTCATTTACTGCCTCTTTTAGATTTATAAGGTTTCTTTTGATCTAAGGCTGAAATTTAAAGAAATGTGTCTAGTATGATTTACACCCTTCCATCCGAAGGCATTATATCATCATTTTATTGACAGGAATAATCAAATGTAGACGAGGGGGTTTTTCTGATTGTTGTCTGGTAGTTGAATTTAAGAACTAAAAATATATTTTTTATTTTTAAAGTTGAGATCAAAGACCATATGGGTGGTATTGGTGGTTGAATTAATTAAATTATTTATTTGCTTTTTAATTGCCTACCTATAAGACTCATTTGGTTCCCAAGGAGTATGACTTGTATGGCCTCTGAAGCACTTTGCTAGTTTAACTGGGCCATGCTAAAAACACTCCAAAAATTGGATTCAATTACTTTACTTTGTTTGTGTGATCACTACTGGTGGAGTTTATTATTTATGATACTTTTCAGTTTTGCTTCTTGCTTTGTCAGTATCGCTTTTGTATGTGATCACTACTGGTGGATTTTATTATTATTCTTGGATCACTGAACCTTATGTTGAGGTTTCTGCTCAATGTACAGGCTTGCCATACAAAAGCAGAGTATGAAGAATATGGAGCGAGCATATGCCGTACAAATCCTGTTTTCAAGGGGATGTATTAATTCAAAGGACAATTTCAGCTGATTGTTAGGAGGATGGAGGCATTTCCTGATGCAGTTCCATGAGTTGCCTCAAACCTACGCTGATGTCGTCTTCATCTTTGCTAGGTTTTAACATGTACTCACGGGTGAAAAGTGTTGCGTTGCTCAATTGAAAGAAAAAGGGAAAATGGATTTTCTTTGTGAATTCTTTGATTAGGGAGCTACCAGGTTTATTCATCGAACAACATGAAGGGGTTAATATTGTTGCAAGTAGGCACTGCTGGAGTGTTCGGATCAGATAATAATTGTCAAATAGGTAAAACCTTTACTGAGCTGAAATCGCATATTAAGTGTTCAGTATAGAAAGATGTTAAAATTTTCTTTTTATTTTGTTCTTGTAATTTTGTTTTGTTGGGAGAGATCACTTCAGCAAGTGCATCTTGAGGTAGGAAATTTAGTTGATATTGAATCATTGATTGAAGTAATGGGACTTAGTACCTTGGAGTTAGAAATTTGTTAATTTGAATTCACTTTAAATTCTTGTTTAGGTACATGTTCTGTACTGCTGTACATTAATCAATTCAAAAATCATGTATAATGGATGATCATTGTTAGAAAGCTGTTTTGAATTATGCTGGAACATTATTGCTCTGGGTTTTTGGCCGATGGAGGCTCAGTAGGTTGGGGTCGAATATGATTATAATTTTCTATATTCGTTGATTGGACGAGTTGTGTGAACGGATATCGAATGATTGTCCGGTATAATTTTATGTTTTTATGACCGTCTGTTACATGTACTTTCACCACCTAACTTGATGCTAAACTGAACGTGGTGCACATATAATTTATTTAAACTAAAGGTGGTGCAAAGATAATTTATCTTTAAAATATAAATTAAATAAAGCAGTTTCACATAAATGTCCTTACAACGTCATCATTTTATTAAAATAATAATGTGATACTAAATATAAACTTGTGATATTGTAACGTCATTATCTATAAATCCTTAAAAGTGATGTACTTTTATCTAATTGGAAATGGTGTAATAATAATTTATCTTGTTTGTTATTTCATTCACATTATAAGTCTTCACCCTCGAAAATGAAATTAAGTGATAAGAAGTCTTAAATGTGTATTCCAGTTGGTTTTCAAGTGTTAATGGTTTAAACCAAGGGGGTTTACAAAAATTTGATTTATCCATCTTGTACATTTTTAAAAGTAAATAAATAAATATATTTCTAAGTCATCTCATCACTTCACATGATGGTGTTATAAAATTAAATTAATAAATTTATTAAATAAAAATTATATTACAATAAAAATACATATTATTATTTTACAAGTATTTTTTTATAACAAGAAAACATATCAGACTATCATATTAAAAAAAACACTATTAAATTATTTACAATTAACTTAATATTATTAAATTATAAAATTAAAATATCTCTACTATTATTTTTTATAAATAAATTATTAACATAGAAAACATATTACAATATAAAAACATAATTTACTATTAAAGTAAGAAACCTACTAATTTAATTTAATTTATTAATATTTAATTTATTATTATTAAATTATAAAATTAAAATAAAAAACCAGTGAGAAAACATATTATAATCTCTAATTAAAATAAAAAACATGTGTGACATTTAATCTCTACAATTAATTTTTTATTATTAAATTATGAAATTAAAACATCTTTATAATTAGTTTTATATTAAATAAATAAATATATTACAATAAAATACATATTATAATTTTATAAGAATTGTATTATAGTAAGAAAACATATTGTAAAATCATATTATAATTAAAAAAAATACTATTAATTATAAAATTAAATGATCAATCTATTAAAATAAGAGACATATTATAATAAAAAAATATACTATATTATCCGATTGTGAAATATTTTTAAGTTTGCTCATCGCGTCACATGACACATAATCAGAAGAATAATATAATCGTCTATAAAAATAAAAAAATATATACATGACACATATCTCTACAATTAATATATTTTTTTAAATTAAACTATAAAATAAAAATAAAAACTATATTACAATATAAAATTATAATCTTCTATTAAAATAAGAAACCTAAATAATAGCTGACTATAAAACCTAACTATTTTTTTTTTTGGGTTTCGGGTATGTTGTTATTTAATAATTTAATTTAAATTATTTTTATAAATTTGTTTATTTCATGAATTTTTTTAATTATTTATCGTACTTTATGATGCAGAATCTTACTATTTCATCTTACACACTGAGTTAGAAATATAATTTGAGAATTGAGAGACAAATGAATGAGGCATAAATATTATGTGTAAGTAAATCAACTATTTCATTTAAACTATAAAACTGACAAGATTCAAAACATTTAAAGTATCAAGACCTAAAATTTATGTTCAACCCGCACAAAGTGTGAGCTTTGTACTAGTAAAAAATAAAAAGAACAAAGAAAGATATGTGGTTAAAAACTGTTACAACTTTTAACATTTTACTCAAATTTAATAAAAAATTGATACAAGTTGTAATTTTTGAGTGGATTGATAACAAAATTTTAGGATTTGTATATTTTAATAACGTGCCTATTTTTTAGAATACGAATGATAATTTCCTTTTAAATATAAATATCTCTTTTCCAAAAGGTACCAAATAAAATGATATGTGTATAAAATAAAGTACCTTTTAATTTATGTATCCTTTTAAATAAAACTCAATAATATTTTAAAAATATTCCAACAAGCACTATGGATGGCAATAAAGAGGGGAATTGATTGAAATTCTCATATTTGTCCTCAATAATTTTCAGATATCTTTGTCATTTCTCCGTCTCCTCGTAATTATTTTAGTGGAGGGGATGAAGATCCATGAATGATAAAACGAGATCCCAAAGAACCCGAAACCCTGAATAACATATAATATTTCTTAAAATAAGTTTAAAAATTCAAAAACATATTGTCTAACTATTACATTCTACAAAAACAAAGCATATATATCTAAAAATTGATAATATCTATTATAAAAATCACAATATATATTAGATACATTTTGGAGTTGGTATGTGTTAGAAACTTTATAGAATATATCAACATAAACACCTCGTATTTATCATGCTATGGGTTATCTCCATGATATTTTCAGAATGACTCATCAATCATAGTTTACTATTTATCAAGTGGAAAGGAACACATGATGGCAGCCATAGGTAAGGGTGGCAACGGGCCAGGCCGGACTTAGACTTTGAAAAGTTTGGCCGGAGCCCGATCAAAAAAATTTAGCCCGGGCCCGGGAAAAGCCCGGGCCAAATCCAACCCGAATTTTTTCCAAAAAAAAAAAAAGTTTCAAATACAATTTATATTATATAAATACATCATCAAAATTAAAAACATACAAAAAAAATACATTCACACTATATGCAAAAACAATTCACAATTTAAATGCTACAAACAAATAAAAATTCTACAAACATATTAAAAAAATATATATATATACAATTTTGAAAAAAAAATTTAGTGGGAATTTGAAAAAAAAAAAAAAAAACAGAATTTCTGTTGAATTAAGCCAAAAAAAATTCCCACTAAAAATCCACTCCTCTAAACGTACTGTCGTTATAAACCCTTCTTCTTCTTCTTCTTCTTCTTCTTCTTTTTCTCCCTTCAATGTTAACAATGGCAAAATATTTTACATTTTAGATCGTACAAATGACCAGTTTCGAGGTTTTTGCTCTGTTCATTGCTCGAAATGTTTCGTTTTGTTGGATTTGATTTCTAGTTAGAATAGTAGTAGTAGTAATCAACATCAGCATCAATACTCTTCTCACCACAGTAAACTAAAAATAATTTTAGTTGTTTGTTTTTTTTTTTTTTGGGATTAAAATATGAATTAGGTCTGATTTTTTGTGTGTAAATTTTATTGTAGATTTGTTTACGAGGGCAAAACAGGTGAAGAAGATTGATTTTAGAGATGAACAAAGGTACCACTATTTGAAGCTCTGTGTATTTGGGTTGTTTATACTAACATTTTCTTTATTTTTATTTTTTGTTGTTATCTTACTTTTGCATATATAATGTGGGCGCAAGTGTATAATTTGGTAATTGTATTTGGCGGTAAGAAATGTGTATTTTGCCAGTACTTGAAAAGCTTACGCTAATAGATTGAATGTTGTTGTGGAATTAGTAGCATTACCAGTTGTATTTACAAGAAAGTCATTGTTTTGTTTGAAAGAAAAAATAAGAAATTACTAATAGGCAAGTAACTTGTTCACAAAGAGCTAACATGTATGTTCAACAGTCAAAAAAATCTAATGTAAAAAGTCTCATGGGTTATGGTAGGATTTTTTGTAGAGTTTGATATTTATAATTTTCACTAAAAAGTCCCACACAATCACACATATAAAAAATCCTTCAAAATAATTATGTTTTTCAATACCATAAGACTTTCTATTACTTGTTTAAAGTCCTGATTGAATATCACTAGATTTGGAAATATTCTTTAAAAAATTCTAATAATCTTAATGGAATACCACAAGACTTTTTAGATTATTTAAAAATCTTAATTGAATAGCACAAGACTTATTTAACCCAAAAAAGTCTTTTAAAATCTCAATTGAATACACCCCCTAAGCCTTGAGGTTTTATTCTGTTGGCAACTTGATTTGCTTCTTAAACTCTATATTGGAATGGGCATTTCTGTTTTTAGTGAAATTTTAATTTTTTTCAGTTGCCATATGGCTATTTTGTCATGGCACAGAAATTACTGGAAAGCAATCTAGTGTCTGTGAGCTCTTGAAGTCAATGTTGTTAATTGAGTTAAATTAGCAATACATTTTAGGCTTTCTCATGATTTTTTTGTTGTGGGTTGGTATGTTGGTATTTAGTGATCAAGAAAATAATAATGAAGATGTGAGATTTGTTTTAATTGCTTCTTAGGTTTTTTCTAATCCATTTATATGCCTTCTTTCAGCAAATGACGGTGCCACAATCCTGGAGCAGATGGATGTTGACAATCAAATTGCAAAGCTGATGGTTGAATTATCTAGGAGTCAGGACTATGAAATTGGTGATGGTACAACTGGTGTTGTTGTTATGGCCGGCTCACTTTTAGAGCAGGTGCTGAGAAGCTTCTGGAACGAGGAATTCATCCTATTCGGATTGCAGAAGGATATGAAATGGCTTCTAGAATAGCTGTTGAACATTTGGAACATATAGCTCAGAAGTTTGAGTTTGGGTTGAATAATATAGTCTTTGGTTCAAACTTGCATGACTACTTTAAATTCAAAAGTGTAAGCTTTTCATGCTTTTTTCCTTTTACTAGTCTAATGCTGCCTTGTGCAAGGGTTTTGGACTTCCCAATGATATAGCTTTCTTTAAGGTGATTTGTGAGGGTTATTCTATATGTGCCGTTAATCTCAAAATTTGTCTATTTTGCAGTGTGAATCGTTGCAAGCGCAGTTTGGCTGAGATTGCTGTCAAAGCAGTACTTGCTGTGGCTGACTTAGAGAGGAAGGATGTCAATTTAGATTTGATTAAAGTTGAGGGAAAAGTAGGAGGAAAGTTGGAGGACACCGAGCTAATATATGGAATTACTGTTGACAAGGATATGAACCATCCTCAAATGCCAAAGCGAATTGAAGATGCAAAAATTGCTATCTTGACTTGCCCCTTTGAGCCACCGAAGCCAAAGACAAAGCATAAGGTGGACATTGATACTGTGGAAAAGTTCCAGACTTTATGTGAGCAAGAGCAAAATTACTTTGATGACATGGTTCAAAAGTGCAAGGTGGGGTTGCACTTGACTTTTTTTGTATTCTTACCATGTTAATAGATTTTATGAGAACATGTGACTGCATGTTGCTATCTGATTTACCAAAGCACCACATCCTGGCTCCCCCCCTGTGGAATTTAATGTGTTATTTTATTTTTTTGTCTTTTTTTAATATCGATGTTGGATTTATTTGAGATCGGTTTATTGTGCGACTTTTGATGATGAGGCTAATCACTTATTAATGCACAGGAACTTGCCTGCTGTCCGCTGGGTTGGTGGTGTAGAATTGGAGCTGATTGCCATAGCCACAGGTTTGTGTCGATTTAGCTTACTGCTTCTGTTGCTTCAGGCTCATGTTACAGCCGCAACTACTCTATTACATTCTTATTACTGAAGCACTGTAATTTTCATTCTTTAGGTGGAAGAATTGTTCCAAGGTTTCAGGAGTTGACACCAGAAAAGCTTGGAAAGGTGTGTCCATCCTTTTTATTTTAACTTTGTTTTGCTGAGAAATGTGGGGCAGGAAATTAGAACCATAGTTGCATGGTTCAGTACGGAAAACTTCATTATGAGTAGATTTTTAACACTTATCTATCTGCACATCTTGGGATTAGTTCCTGGTGTTGAAATGTCATCCTGCTTTATGTAATTTAATCAATCTTATGGCATACTTCAAGAATATTAATTTATTTTATAATTTTATTTTAGGCCGGTTTGGTTTGAGAAAAATCTTTTGGTACTACGAAAGGTAGAATGCTGTACATTGAGCACTGTGCCAATTCCAGGGCTGTAACCATATTTATTCGTGGAGGTAGAATCATGTTCCCTTATTACTGATTTAATATCCAGTTTTGTTTTTGGTTTATCGTGTTATATTTGTTTATATACCTTTTCAGTTCTGTCCGGGTAAATTTTTTATTTAACAAAGTTTTTTCTTTTGTTAGCATAATGATGCAAAATTTATTGTAGTTGTCAGTGTTGATGTATATTTCAATTTATTTTGTAGTTCCAACTAATTGGTGTTTGATTTAACTGCTAAAATCTCGTTCGTTGTCATGCACGGAGAAAAGGTCTTTTGCATTTGAACGTTATGTTATCTGATACTGCATAGCTCAACAAACTTCTTTTATGGGTGAGAAAATTGATTTAGGGAAATATAATAGGCTAATGAAAGCGTTGAAGGAAAAATGAAAAACCTAGAGAGGGATTCTGAGGTATTTCAATTATTTCACTCAAGGTTATGGTGTTTCATGGTGCACCAGGCAACAAAATGATTATAGAGGAAACCAAGCGGAGCATCCATGATGCCTTGTGTGGCTAGGAATCTGATACGCAACAATTCCATTGTTTATGGTGGGGGTTCAGCTGAGATAGCTTG
Source organism: Zanthoxylum bungeanum (assembly GCA_019454045.1). NCBI lineage: Eukaryota > Viridiplantae > Streptophyta > Magnoliopsida > Sapindales > Rutaceae > Zanthoxylum > Zanthoxylum bungeanum. The sequence continues at coordinate 17,425 of SKCR01009157.1, forward strand.
CTCAATTGTTGTTGAGGCAGCTGCAGATAGATTTCCAGGAGTTGAACAGGTAAGATAAATTTGTTTTTCAATTTTATTGAGAACTCTTCTTTTGCTTTTCCTTTGCATCTGATTAATGTGTTGTGGGGAATTGGCTGCCATTTTATCTGTAGTATGCTATCAGGGAGTTTGCAGATGCTTTGGATGCTATCCCAATGGCACTTGCAGAAAATAGTGGTCTCCAACCTATCGAGACGCTATCTGCTGTCAAATCTCAGCAAGTTAAGGTAATGGGAATGGGATATAGCAACCAAACTCAGCCTGGAGTATTGCTTCTGATTCTTTTTCCCCAAGTTGATAACTTTAAGTAATCCAATTAGTGATGCCATTGGTTTTTAAATTCCATTTGTATTCATTGTGTAGGAGAACAATCCATACTGCAGAATAGACTGCAATGATGTTGGAACAAATGACATGCTTGATCAAAATGTCTTTGAGACTTTGATTGGGAAGCAGCAGCAGATTCTTCTCGCAACACAAGTTGTGAAGATGATTTTGAAAATTGACTTGTAACATGGCTAACTTCTCTCTCTGGTTAGTGAGAATTGATGTTTTGCTTGTTTTAAATTAGATTTGTGGCTGGCTAGATTACATTTCCATATTTCCACTTTTATTTTTATCCTTGTTGAATGTTTTTATTCTCAACAATGAATTTCTCCAGTCTGTGGATGCTACTTTTCTTTGTGGTGTAGTGCATTTAGGCCAGGGTGTGTTTGGCACATTACATTAGACTGTATTAGAACCTTGCACTGTATTAAATTAATGTAAGCATATGTTATACAGTATTGCATTATTTTACTGTTATAATATTATCCATGTATAGGTGTGGGATTATTGTAGTGTATTATACTACAAATTTTTTTTTTTTTAAAAAAATCTTCTCTAATCATTAAAATTATTTTATTTATATTAAAATTAAATTATTAAAACATTAAAATTAATATTAAAAAATATTATTAAAATATTAAAATATAATTAATATTAATATTAAATATTAAAATATTAATATTAATTTTATTAAAATATTAAAAAATTAAAAAATTAATATTAATATTAATATTAATATTAAAATATTTATAAAATATTAAAAAATTAATATTAAAATAAAAACTAATTTTAATACAGTACAATGTAGTACCAAACGATGCACAACATTAATATAATACAATACTATTGTAATGTATTTTAATATAATACTTTTTTTTTTGCCACTGACAAACCATCCCTTCTGGGCTTAAGCGGAGAAGGTAAAACCTCCGGCTGTCTCAAGCTCTTACAATAAACGCATTCCCTGGATTCGAACCCGGGACCTCAAGGTGAGATCCTGAGTCATACACCACCAAGCCACACACCCCTTGAGCCCTACACTATGTATTAAATAATACAATACTGCTTAATACAATACATGTTGGAGTTGATGCTTTAAGCGCTAATCCGAATAATGTATTGTACATTTTATTTTATTATTTATTAATAAAATAATTACATTTTCATTTCAATTTTGTTAATGATAATGATAATTATATCATTATCACTTAAATAGAATATCATGTTTTTACACGTTTGAAATGTATTTGATTCTATGCCTTTATAATTTAATTTTAATTATATATAAGTCATATTTGATATGCGTTGCATGTGTTAAAATAAAATTTTTTTTTTATGTTTGACCCAAATTATGTTATTTAATGACTTGATGTCATAAATCTCTCATGATTAAGTGATTGCTTTTTAAAGTGATAATATTAATAATGGCGTTAGGCGGTTTTATTTTTTATTCAAAATATTTTAAGTAGGTTTATTAATTTGGATTCAATTAGTTTAGGGTTAGGATTTAGAACATTGTTATTAATTAGGGTTATGATTTGGCAAATTGGGATAAATTAGGCTTAGGGTTTGGAAATTTAGGTTCAATTAGGGTGAAGTGAAGGACATGGTTTTGTCATTTTTGGCAATTGTTTACGACGGCTGTCGGTGAGTGAACCACACGCGTCGCCTCTGTCTGCCGCTGATCGGAGAACGTAGGGATGGCAAAAAAGCTCGGGCCCGGTCCGGCCCGCCCAGGGGAAAAAAATCCCGGACCGGGCCCTAAAAGTAGAGGCCCGACTCGGAACATTAAGCCCGGGCCCGGACCGGGCTTAAAAAAATATTTTTATATATTTATTTATATTTAATTAATAAATTATATATATATATATATTTTTTATTAATAAAAAATCGGGCCGAATAAAGCTCCGCCCGGCTTGATAGACGCTTGGGCCGGATAAAACACTGGCCCATGCCAAAATTTTGAATACCGGACTTGAGCCGAGCTTATCAAAGCCCAGGATCGGCCTGACCCATTATCCCCCTCTATATGTTCATACATCGTCGGTAGTTCCATTTCCGGTTGTCACGCTTCGATTAAAGCTACCATTTATCGTAGATCTGTGTATTTTCATTGAAAACTGCCTAACACCATCGTTTTACTCGATACCAGGACGGTCAGGTGCTGCCTACCATCTAAGCGGCCACGTAGAGTGTCTTTTAGAACACTCTCCTCACATAGGTAGTGCAAAGAAACAAATTAAGGGTTGATGGTGGTCCCTTGTGTTTCCTGTTCAATAAATAATGTATTTGGTTCTGAGGTTCACGTCCTAACTACTCTATGTTCATACTTAGTCCTCATTTCAGAAGGTCCGGTTGTTGAACTGTCCTGTCGTGTCTAGCACGGCAGCTAGTAGGTGTTAAATTTGCTGGTACAGTTTTGTTTTGTTTTGGCTCCTTCGGATCAACTTGTACTGGCTCCATAGAATGGCGAGGGCAGAATTTAAGCCATAGTGAGAAGGCTGCATGGATTTTCTTTCCCACATTGTATAAGGAAGTCTCCAGGCCAAAAGAGATCATTAATTGAGGGGATGGTGCCAGTGTTCGGCTGGTGGTGTCATTTATGGCTAATGGAGTTTGTCTGGAGCCGACAATAGCCTTTGTAATTAACTAACGATTGATTGGTTGTCTGTGAGTTATAATAATAATAATTTTTCATAAGTTTTTAAGGAAGGTTGAGAAGAAGTGAATTCCTTTAAGAGTCCAAATCTTCTGTTCCATCAATTATGTTTCACTTCGTACTCCATTAATTAAATTTGGACAATTCATATCTCTCATTAAATATTAAGAGAACTCTGACTTTAATACTCCACCAATCAAATTGTTCTCTCATTTAATGAGAGATATTAGTTGTCCAAATTTGATTGGTGGAGCACAATTGATGAGACATAAGATTTGGACTCGAATTCCAACGCCTCTATCTCTTCTATAATGATTAGTTTTTGTTTGAATTATCACCATTAATTAGTTTCTAAACAGAATGAGAATAAGACACATGAACTGATAAAATCTTGTCACATTATTGTGAGAATTATGCTTATAAGCTAATAGAATTAGACTCGAAAATTAATAATTAAATGATTTTTTTTTTAATTTATATTATTGTAACGAGTTAAGTTCAAGACTTATTTTATGAAATATGTGTGTCTTAATCAAGTGAAGTAGCACTTGTTAACTTAATAAAGTTATACACTTATTAAGTGGGGAGATTAATTTATAATCCCTACAATTTGTAAAGCATAAATGTTGAAGTAGATGTTGTCAAAGAAGCAAATGTGTAGTTGTGATCAGTCCCAAAAAATAAATACTAACAGTTTTTTCTCTCACTTTCAACTTTGACTTTAATTTACACATTCGGTAAAAACAATAAAAGGGGTATATATGACTTAGTGATAATGGGTTAATGATTTGATTGTCAGGTTTCAAGTTCGAATTTAAAAAATGTATTTTTTTTAAGAGTCTTGAGATAATCAAGAATTTTATATATTATATTTAAGTTCAGATCAGATGATTTAATGGTGCGATTTAAAAAAAAAATAAATATACCAACCTCATGTGATCCCAAAGTTAAGTGGGGAGAGAGAATATATACTGCATCTTTCAATTATCAAACACTAGTTGTTTTCTTAAAAGATAAAAAAACACAAATTCCAAAATAATATTCAGATGACTTTACTTGACAATTCATGCTTATAGAAACAAGATATATAATCTTATATACACTTTAAAGTTAAAGCAAATTTAGAAAAAAAGGGACTGCCCTTGTAATTACAATTAGCCTCTTTCATTTTTCACTCGAGACTTTTATTATTAGCATCTTGGGGGCTTGGACATCCATAGTATACTGAGACACCAATTAGCTAGCAACGCTTGCCTTTCTTGCAAACAAGTGAACCAGCTCCAGCTGTGATTGAACTTATTAGAGAAGATGGTCTTGCTCCCAAGCTCGAAGCCTTAGCATAACTAGAAGACGCTCCAGCACCAGAGATTGTAAAAAATGCACCATTTAACATCAAATCACCTTCGGATCTCCAATTCCAATTCTTCCATTCACTCTCTGGTGCATCCTCATATTTAGTCACCTCTTTGTTGAATCTATCGTTTGGAGCAAGAAACCTATTGCCTTGGCTGTTAATTGTTGGAGCAGCACTCCCACCAATTGCATACATTTCCCAATGGGTATAGTCATTATTCACCACATGAAAATATCCATGTCTGCATCTGCAAATGCACGCGGAAAAAAAAATAAATATACCAACCTCATGTGATCCCAAAGTTAAGTGGGAGAGAGAATATATACTGCATCTTTCAATTATCAAACACTAGTTGTTTTCTTAAAAGATAAAAAAACACAAATTCCAAAATAATATTCAGATGACTTTACTTGACAATTCATGCTTATAGAAACAAGATATATAATCTTATATACACTTTAAAGTTAAAGCAAATTTAGAAAAAAAGGGACTGCCCTTGTAATTACAATTAGCCTCTTTCATTTTTCACTCGAGACTTTTATTATTAGCATCTTGGGGGCTTGGACATCCATAGTATACTGAGACACCAATTAGCTAGCAACGCTTGCCTTTCTTGCAAACAAGTGAACCAGCTCCAGCTGTGATTGAACTTATTAGAGAAGATGGTCTTGCTCCCAAGCTCGAAGCCTTAGCATAACTAGAAGACGCTCCAGCACCAGAGATTGTAAAAAATGCACCATTTAACATCAAATCACCTTCGGATCTCCAATTCCAATTCTTCCATTCACTCTCTGGTGCATCCTCATATTTAGTCACCTCTTTGTTGAATCTATCGTTTGGAGCAAGAAACCTATTGCCTTGGCTGTTAATTGTTGGAGCAGCACTCCCACCAATTGCATACATTTCCCAATGGGTATAGTCATTATTCACCACATGAAAATATCCATGTCTGCATCTGCAAATGCACGCGGAAAAAAAAATAAATTAAAACCCTACAAATTAAATTAATTAATGAGGCCTAAATATGTTTATATTGATCATTTTTTTTTTACCTTGGCATTCTTTGCACAAGCCCTTCACCAAAATGATTGAAGGCAATGGTGACTTGCATGTTCTTGTCCTGAGTATAAGTATCACTGTGCCCCATAAGCATCACTTTATTATGGTGGGTCAAGTAATTGTTTGAGATTGTGATGGCTGTAGATCCGTGAATGGCATCAATCAATCCATCATTGCAATTAGACAAAGAGCAATGATCAACCCACACGTGGCTCCCACCAAAGATCGACACACCATCACCGTCCGATATAGTCCTCCACCCGTAGTGACTTGGTGAGTCCCGCACATTAGCATTACCTCCACTTTTACAGTCATGTATATTTATCCCATGAATAATAATGTTGGTCACGTACTGTATAGTAATGCATGGACCACCGGCTATGTGTACGCTCGCTCCTCGGCCATCGATTGTCTTGAACGAGTTCATGATCAACTCTTCTTTCAAGTTTATCACCATGTCACGTGCGAAAATGATCCATAAAGGCTCCTCTTGGATCACAGCATGCCTGAGAGTGCCTGGCTTAGGGTTCACTGGGTCGTCGTTACCAGGGTCCGTTACAACATATAACTTACCATCTCTCCCACCAATGGCATGTTTGCCGAACCCGATCGCGCAATCGGCTAGCCGCTGCCGGTTCTGTTCCCAATTGGGGTCACACCGCCAGCAGTCGTCGATGGGATTTCCGGTTCCACACGACAGATACCCCAAATTCCTCCTAGACGCATTGATGATCCTGTCACATAAAAATATAACACAATGTTAACATATAGTAGCCTATGGTTTGGTGGCAAATGACTTATCAGTTAGCTGTCAATTTGTCATCATGAGTTGGATTATAGAGATTATTTTTTATGAAAGTCTGGAATAACCGGAAGTTTTACCTACTTCGCTTAAGTGCAGGTAGCATGATTTGACGACGGAGTTTCAAATGTTAAAAAAAGTACAATAAAGTTAAAGGTCACGGTACATAAAAGCGGATTTGAAGACTAGGTACTGAGCTTCATATAGTACAATATGATTATTATAAATAAATGTTGTAGTAAAAATGATTAATTAAAATTAAAAAAAGAGGCATACTTGTGTACTTCTTCTACTACTAGTTCAGGATCTTGAACTGGTGAAGAGGAAACGAGGCTTGGAGCTAGAAGACACAAGAGTAGTGAAAGAAATAGTTGAATTGCCATTTTTGCTTCTCTTTGCTAGGAAAGAAAATTTAAATATAGAAGAGAATAGATACAGGGAAAAATAATGGGAAAGCTCAGAGTTTATAAAGAGAAAATAAAGTAAATGATGTTGATTAAATTAATATAAAATAAAATTGGGTAAATGGTGGGTCCATGATGCTTCTTGGTTTCTTGTTCTTGGGGTCCCATTGTAGTAGTTTGGGCCGTTAGCAATAGTTATATCTCTTTCTCTCGAAGGCACATCAGCCTCATGAACAATTGACTACCATGTGCTTGGAGATCGATTCGAGGGAATACAAACTAAGCCAATTATTTTTGGCAACAGGTTATTGGTAATGTGATTCACTAAATTATTCAATTCCATGCATTTTTAACATTCACATCGAGCTATAACTATTGGCATGATGAGTTTCAAAATTAGGGTTATTTTTCCATCAATAATGCAATATTATTATATTATATCATTTTCTTTGGGAAAAAAAAACATAAATTCAAAGTAATATTGCCATAAAATTTATGTGAAAAGAAGCTAAAAGAGATGTAAAGAAAGTCATACTCATAATAATTGAAAAATACAGTGTTACAAATAAGTTATAGGTTGAGAGAAAAATGAAAACTTTTTTTGTACTGTGAGCATTTAACCATATGCACCGACACTTCTATGAATGACACATCTGTCGGTGTTACTTAGAATTTGAAAACGACCTTTTTTTCTTTTCTCAGCTTATTACATTTTTACGGTTGATGATTTTTATAGCCAGCAATTATTGGTCATGCACATGCATTAAATTCCAAAGTTCACATTCCAAAATTATAATAAGTATGAACTTTAACTGAAGCTCTAATATATAGGACTTAACCCATCCAACTCAAAAACGGTACGGATTGGAACTCAACTAGATCAATACAACTCACATAATCACTTACGGTTTGTTTTTAGGGTTGGATCGAGTTGAAGTCATTTATTTTTAATATTCATTATTCAATCATTTATATATAAATTTAAAAATTTTGGAACTCAACCAAATGTACATGGGTTATGAGTTTGGATACCCCTAAATAAATTATTATATATACGACCTCAACTTATCGCGGGGACTTGAACGCGGCAAACATAAATGTCGTCGTGGACTTCTTATTCTTCTTGTACCTAGCTTTGTAATTTGTCAATTCATTTTTAATTTCAAACAAATTTTAAATTTGGAGAGCTGAAAAATGAAACAAAAACTCACATGGGAAGCCATCAAATAGCTGACTGACATCTTTTTCTTTGGAAGGCACGTTCTCCCATGTGAGATTTGTTCCCTTATATCCTCTCTCTTGGTCCTACAACAATCTCTCCCCCCTCAAAAATCAAAATCCAATATTAGTTTTACTTCCCTTTGAGAATTTGAGGGTTTTTTTTTATTCAGTGTGTCTCTTGTAAGAGCTTGAGATAGTCAGAAATTTTACCTTCTCCGTTTAAGTCTGGAATGATTGATTTGACGGTGAGATTTCAAACGACTTCGGAAAAAAAAAAACAGAGAGAATCTGAGCTGTTGATCAACTTACCACTACAAGATGGAGGGGTCACCATGGTGGGTTCAACTACATGTAAAGATGATTCTCAGCCAATTCCATGCTTGTTGCTGCCTGGCACATATGCGATTCTCAGCCATTTGTTTTTACAGATTGAACCATATATTAAATAGCATTTTGCATATACCATTAGGATTTGGTTGAAGACATGCATTATTATTATTATTATTTGTCTAGTTTGTGGATAAGATCATCATCATCATTTAGATCATTTCGTGCCATACCATTATACATTTCTTGAACTTTTTTTCTTGCCCAAAATTTTGCCCCTTGTTTTCTGCAAAATTAGTCATTCACATATTTATTAGGAAGGAACAAGGGACACACATTTCAAAAACAATATCTTGCAAAATAATTGTCACCGACTGCTATCTGCATGTATGAGATAATAATAAATTTACTGTGTACATATTTATGATAAGCATGTATGAGGTAGAATAAAATAAATATGAGGTTCATATTCACCCATACATTCAATTGGTATATTAATGAAGGTGGAGTTATTTAATAAAAAATTTGACATATGTATTGAAGTTTTAGAGAGATAAGAAATTAAAAATATATTTAAATTAAGGGTTCAAATTTTATACATAATTAATTGGTTCGTTAAAATTAGTTGTTATAATGAAAAGAAAAGCTCCCTAAAAGTGCAAAAAGAATGGTGAAATGTCAATGATTCTTTGTAGCAAGCAGCGTTCATATGCACCGACAGAGATGAGTACATGATGGAAAGGAATCGAAGTCAAGAAACATCACACATTAAGAGCCTGAGCAAGCCATGTGCTTTCCCAATTCATGATGCTGACCATTTGCTTTCTACCTGTATTTGTTGGCTAACTATCATTTCATGATCAATTCAATCCACTTTTAACTTGCTGCCGATTAATCTTTTAATCTTTTATACGGTAAATTTATTATTCTTCCCTCTTTTGAATTATTATAAACTTCTTTTGCCTTTATAAGAGGCTATGTGTTTCTGTTTAAGTGGTTAGTAGTACCAACTACCAGCTTCTTCTTTTTATGTTTATAGTGTCATGCACCTGTTCAGCGACTTGACTGAAAAGTTTTTAATCAACTTTTTGATTGGCCACCTGAATTTTGAGCGGATATATGGGATAAAAATTTGTTTTGGGTTTTACATATCCTCCTACATTTTTTAAATAAATTAAAAAAAAACTTTATTTCCTCAACTTATGATAGCCATTTTTTCTTGTATCTTGATTTGTTTTAAACTTGATTTTTAATACAACGCTCTTGAAGGGACGTGGATAATACATAATTTGATTAGATATTACACTACAAGAAAACTTGTCAAATAACGACGGAAAAATCTGTAGCTAACTGACCACTACCGATGGAATAACGACATAAAAATTATGTCTCTATTTTGTTGGTCGCAAAAAAATAGCGACGGAAATATTTCATCTTCCGTTTATATTTAGAGACGGAAATTATTCCGTATCTAAATAGAAACATAATTTTCCGTCACTAATTAGAGACAAAATTTATGTAGCTATTCCATAGCTATATATTTAAAAAAAATTAAAAACGAAAATTTTAAAATTTTAGAGAGGCGAGAAATTTAAAAATTTTAAAGATGCATGAAACTTTTAAAATTTTAGAAAGGAAAAAATTTTAAAATTTTAGAGAGGTGAAATTTTATAATTATTTAGATGTGAGACATTTATAAATTGTAGAGAAAGTAAATTTTTAAATTTTAGATAAGGGAAAATTTTAAAATATTTGAATGGTAGAAAATTTTAAAAAATTGATTTTTTAAATGTTATATATAAATCTTCAATTCCACAAGACACCGTAATGTCCACCGCAAGCTTCGACACACCACCATCCATTTACACCACTTTAAACAAAAAAAAAAAATATTAGTGTTTGTTTCTTAGGAAATTTTAAAAGTGGAGATAAGAAAAATGAGAGATTGATAATGAGAGTTGAGGTATAAAATTTGATGGTATATGGAATTGAGTAGGAAAATTTTGGATGATGTATTGGAGTTGAGATTTAAAAAGATTGTGGTGTATATATAGAGGAAAAGATAAGAGAAGCGGGAAGATTTATAAATTTTATAGACATTTGAAATTTTCGTAAGGCGGAAATTTTTTGAAAATATTGGAGGGATTGCAAATTTTATAAATTAGCTACGAAATTTTAATTCCGTTTCTAATTAGCGACGGAATTATAATTCCGTTTCTAGTTAGCGATGAAAAATCCGTCTCTATATTTTTTTTAAAAAAAGTTGTGCCGAAAGTATTAAATTTTTGGGGGATTGAAAATTTTAAAATTAGCTACAGAATTTTAATTCTTTTTTTAATTAGCAACGAAAATTTCATTCCGTTTCTAATTAGAGACAGAAAATCCGTCTCTATTTTTTTAAAAAAAAAAATTGGCGTCGAAAGGATTAAATTTTTGGGCCATGATTCATCAATGAACCAAGAGTTATCAGAAATTATTGAAAGAGGAGATTTAAAAAGATTATTTATATTATATTTATAAATTATGATTATTTCTCAAATAATATTCATACTCTTTTCAATTTATTGAAGACTATTGACTAACTGTAGAAGTCCCCGATTGACACATATAATACTTGAATCCCATAAATACGAGATACTAGACTATTAAAGATCTGGATTAATTATAGATAATACGATTCTACATGTTTTGGCATATTTAGTACATTGACGGACAATCCCCGATTGACAAAGATAATACTTGAATCTCATAAATGTGAGAGAATGGACTATTAAAGATCTGAATTAGTTATAGATAATACGGTTCTACATATTTTGGCATATATATTTAGTACATTGGCAGAAATAATTATTGAGAGGGCAGATTATATTTGTAGGCATAATTAATACATGATAATCAAGAAATAAATTGATTATGAAATAATTATAATTTATATTTGATAAAAAGTGAAAATTATTTTATATTTGAAATATCAAGAGTGGATCCTCTAACCATAATATTTTATTTTTATTATTTAAATTATTATTTTATCCTATTAAATCTATTCCATGTTGATCGATCCCGGAATTACCGAGTTATTTTATTACTTCGACACTCTTATACTTGGGAGTAAAGAACCACTTTGTGAATGTGTCAACGTATATACTCAAGTCTTAGTTTATATATATATATATATATATATATATTACTAACACCCAGTTAGTTTCGATCTAAGTTGGATTAGACCGAATACGTATACAAAAGATAAGATGAGTTACCATAAAAAAATGTAACATTATGGGGAAATATATTATTCGTATTCACGAACCGGTCATCAATACGATCTGGATTGACGCTCAGAGCATTAACCTTAAAAAATGTCTGCAATGTGATAGTTGACAGTAGTAGTGATGACTGATGAGAACATTTTTTTCTAGGACAATGGTTAAGGTTCTGGATCATCTAAAGAAACACACCCTTCACCATACAAGATGAGATGGATCAAGAAAGGATCTAAGACTAAAATTACTAAGGTTTATCATATTTTTTTCGTTGGTAAAATTTATGAGAGTGATATTATATGTATTGTGGTAGATATAGATCATTTCCAAGTGTTGTTAAAGAGGCTATGATAATTTAATGCGGATGCTATTTTTAGGGGAAAATAGAATGTTAACGCATTCTGGTGGGCTAACAAGAAAATCAAACTAGTGTATTATGCCAAAAAAAAATGTCCTCACTATTTTGAAGGGACACGTTGAGAGGGACTGTGAAACATGTGTGTGTTACTTGTTAGTAGAAGAGGAAAGTGCATGCAGTTTCAAAGGCAATCTAACCATTTTTGGTAGAATTTTTAGACATCACACTTTCTGAGATGTCAGAAGATCTACCTGTTATGAGGATATACAATATCATATTGACTTAGTTCCAGCAGCAAGTCTATCCAACTTGCCTCAGTATAACACATTCTTCTAATAAAAACTCTAGGCGCTAAGTGTATGATGGGGGAGCGCCTAGTATCTATGTCTTCTAGGCGGCACCTAAACAGACCGGTTAGGCGACTAGATGCGGTTTTATTTTTTATTTAAAAAAAAAGTTTGTTTGAAATTTTTTGTTAAATTAGATTTAGGGTTAGAATGTGACAAGTGAAAGTCAAATAGGATTGGGTTATGACAGTTGATATTAATTAAGTTTAAGATTTAACAAATTGAGGTTAATTAGGTTTACGATTTGAAAAATTGAAGCCGGTTAGGTTTATGATTCAAAAATTTGGATTCCATTAGACTGAGAAACAAGAATTGAGATATTCTGGCTGCCATCAACAATGTTTTCGACAATGGACACGGCGTGTGTGGTCCATACGCCACCGCCTCCGATAGTCGTTCGACACATGAGACAATTCATCAAGCTCAGATTTCGCCGACCGTTCCAATATCGCCACCCACATGCCTATTGAAGCTACCTTTTTTGTATATCTATGTTTTACGAGAAACTTCGCCTAATCCATCGTTTTCCGATAAATCGGAACGATCAGACACTGCCTAACACATAAACGGTATCTAAGCGGCCACCTAGGTCATTTTTTAGAATACTGCTATTGCATGAACTCATGGGAACATGCAATAATACCAGAGCAGATAGATGGGTTACTTCAAAAGGGGTATATCCCCGAAGTAAGAATCCTTATATCACTCCAGTTTTGCTAGTAATTAAGAACGATGGGAGTTGGTGCATGTGCGTTGATATATAGTAGGATGACCGATGATCAACAAGCTAAATATGAAGTATATGTTTTCGATACCTAGGCTGCATGGTATGTTGGATAAGTTAGAGGGTATTTTCTTAAACTAATTTGCACGGTGGGCATAATAAGATTAGAATACAACTAGGAGATGACTGGAAGACAACCTTAAAACTAAATAAGGCTTGTATGAGTGGTTGGTGATCATGTCGTTTCAATTGTCAAATGCATCAAGTACCTTTACGCATATGATGAACCAAATTCTTCAGTCGTTCTCATGTAAGTTTGTTGTGGTATATTTTGACGATATTCTAATCCATTCTGTGGAAGTAGAATCTCACTTGCAGCATGTGAGTATGGTATTAGAAGCACAGCCAGTTGTATGTCATTTCAGTAGGGTTGGTTAATGGGTCTCACTTTGAAAAGTCTATCCCTAAATTCAAGTGTTATTTGTTAATATTTTTAAGATTTTGAAAAAATCAAATTTATTGTTTTTTAGACTCGAATTTAAATAAAAAATATTAAAATATAATTAGATTTTTCAAAGTCCTGCACATTTGCTTACTCTATTTTTTAGGTAAGCCTCTATTCAAGTCATTTAACTTTAGTTTGTTCGACCAACGTAGGATCTCAACACTGCGCCACCGCCCTCAAGCGTGCTGGTGCTCATGTTGTTGTCACAGAAGCTATGATCCGCTTCGTCACCACCACAGGCAACAGAGACATCATCATGGTTGGCTACATGAGGAAGACGAAGAACAATGACATCAACGTCGGCCATTTCGACAATGAGATTGTGACATTCAAGGTCTTTAGAGTTATCCAGGGATTAAGATGATCACTATTAAGGCTGAGACTGACAGATGTGTCTTCCCTGAAACCAACACTGGTGTCATTGTCCTACCCGAGGGTCGGCTCGGCTCGGCTCATTACCTTTTGATGTAACAGTGGCCATCCCAGCTTTGTGATGTCAATATTCTTTACTAACCAAGTGATTGCTTTTATTGGAGTTGTGGAAGGAGAAGTTATATCGGAAAGTTTATGTGCATTTGAATGTTCTTTACTTCAGCGCAGGATGAGTACATTTCATGTTCCTGTTGAAAGACTTTACAGGTCCTTCTCAGTTCAGGTATTGATGAGGCATCATCAAGATTGGGCTTTGTTTATATGTATCAATGTCGCTGTTTGTATGCTGCCTATATATATATATATATATCAGTCTGCTTTGGCAAATCATTAAGAGAAAGCATATAGAGTTTTCTTCTCAGTTGTTCCTTTACGCTGCATGCTGACAGATTTTGAATTTTCATATTAAAAGACAAAGGATAATGATATATTTAATTCACACTTTTCTCGAATTTTATCGTTAACTCTCTCACTGTAGCTACAGTGAGAGAGATGAGATAAAATTAAGTAAAAATATGAATAAGTTTATCATTTTTGAAAGACAACATATCTTTTTCTTTCTAATCTTTTATGCCTAAAAATTTATGTATCTTAATATCCTTAAATATGAAAAATAAATTATACTTCAACAAGGACTAAAGGGAAATTTAAAATTTATGTGAATAACCCAATAATATTTTACCACAGTTCTTGAAATAATAAAAAATAGTTAAATATAGGAACCGACTTTCATATTTTACGGGAAAAATCTTTTAAGAGCACCAAATGGTAAATCCTGAAACATTTTTTGGACCACCAGTTGTTCATTGGTTGGCCAAAAATTGAAAGCTGCCACTGCTTCCCACCATGGGACACTTTCACCAATGTATCTAAAATTCTAAATCACCCAATATAACAAATAAAGAGAACTAAATTTATGAATGCAAATTCAACATTAAATAAGTTATCAATGAACCTTAACCAATGTATCAACTATTAACAGCATGAGGCCCATATCTATGTGCTAACCATATTACCATGCACAATTTTGCATTGCTAGGGCCTCTGCTACCTATACTTAAATCTTCACAATTCTTTGTTTCTATGTACAAAGTAGACTTGGAAATCTAAGCACCAAATGCAATTTCTCTATGATAAATTAGCAGAATTGCAATATGGCATGGTGTCAGATATGAGAGGTGAAGCTTGATATTTGCTAACTGAGATCAATGTCAACCCTCTCCGGGTTTCCCCTTTCAGTTTGATTGTTAACTAGTTCTATGCCTAGCTGGCCCTTGTCTCCTGCGCCAAATGCATATAGCTTCCCTGATTCAGTGAGCGCAAAAGTATGGGCATTCCAGTATATAGAATTGGTCATGCTGATCTGTACAACCCGCTCGTTGACCTGTTTCAAGGATGTTACTAGCTCTGGCGTCAACACATTTTCGTGTCTATTTCCCTGCATGATGCAAAAAGAAATATAACCATGATTCATTGACTTCATTAATTCACACACAACAGAGACATAGCCTAAGTGCAAAATTAGATAGCATAGGTTGAACACATTCTGTCAGCCTGTCATTAAAAGTCTAAAACCATGCCTTAGTTTCAAATTTCTATGTTGATTCAGAATTTGCTACACAAATAGACATTACGTAAGGAACTTGAGTCAAATTAATCAAATACAGAAGTATCGAAATAAAGAGGAGGAAGCAGACCTGTCCATCTGCAATAGCATTGTGACCAAGACTAGCTGATTCACCACAACCAAAGGAATATACATCACCAACTTCAGAGACCACAAAGGTTGTGTAATCCCCGGTAGCAACTTGAACTGCTTTCACATCAGTCAGGGCTTGCACCACCTTAGGAATAGATTCACACTCTTCATTTCCATGACCCAAGCACCCATAACGCCCCCAACCCCATGTGCAAACACGTCCATCCCGCCCTACAACAGCAGCATGCCAGGCACCAGCTGCAACAACCATAGGCTGTAGATTTAAAAGCTGAAACTGTTCAATAAGCCGAGGGTGCTTCTCATCAGTTCTTGAGCCATGTCCAAGCTTGCCACCCAAGCCACAGCCAACAGAGTATACTGACCTGTTATATATCCAAAAGAAGAGCTGATGGTTTAGAAGTATATTCTGATAACATAGTCAAATTATCAATATTAAATAAAACACTGCAACGTAGAATGCCTAATAAGAGTCTGGAATAATTCATGTTATTTCAATCCAGAATTCAGCAATTGTGATGATGCTATAAAGCAAGAGTAAAGGAATACTTTACTGAAGTAACTCAAGTACAAATTTAAAAATGTAATTAAAAGAGATACAAGAAAGACATTCCAGAAGAAAAAATTAAGGAAGGAGTGGCATGTTGGCGACTAAATTTTTTCATAATAGTTAAGCAATTCAAAGTAATTGCAACACCACCAGGACATACAAAAGCTTCACTGATCATTAATCACAACCCAACTGTATTTAACAAGTCTAATGTAAAATTACTACCAATGGATGTTATGCAAATGTTACTTAACATAAACAGATGAAGAAGCTCACATTCCACTTGGTTGACAAGCCAGAGCAAGAAGGTAGCAGTATCCAGCTGCAATTTGTACCACAGGTATGTTCTCCAGTGCCCCCAACAATGGATGAGGCTCCACATCATTAGGTTCAGTATGGTGACCAACTTTTTCATCATTTCCCCAAGAAAAGGTATAAACCCTGCCTTCCCTTGACAATACAGCCGTAAAGAAATTTCCAATTGCTCCTTGCACCACAAATATATTTTTCAAGGACTCAACCAGATGTGGAGTTGTGACCAGCTTAGTTCCTTGGACCCCAAACTCTGATTCGCCAAACGAGTCCTTGCCAAAGGCATAAACTTGCCCAGCATCACTAATCAACATCGTCC
Source organism: Zanthoxylum bungeanum (assembly GCA_019454045.1). Lineage (NCBI taxonomy): Eukaryota > Viridiplantae > Streptophyta > Magnoliopsida > Sapindales > Rutaceae > Zanthoxylum > Zanthoxylum bungeanum. The sequence goes on from SKCR01009157.1 coordinate 34,141, forward strand.
GCCCAGCACCAGCAGCCGCTTGGATGATTCGAATGCCTTGCAGAGATCTGCAATACAATGGAGTTCCATTAACTTTCATACCCAACAAATTCTCTTTCCATTTCTTTCATTTACACTATCAGGTCTAAGGAGGGGTGAAAAGTGTGCAACCTGATAGGCCGGGGTCGCCATTCTTCTTCAGTGGTGCCATGTCCAAGCTGTCCACAGTTATTAGAGCCAAATGAGTAAACTACCCCCTTAGATGTCACAGCAATACTATGACCTGGCCCTGCTACAGCCTGGGGCTTCTCCCTTCTGCAACATGCTTCTCCAGCCAGCAAAAACCTCAGCACCAGTTTCCATGAACCCCCACATTTTTGCTTCAAATCTTGACGTTCTCCTTCAGTCATTGGCTTAAATATAGCTCTCTTCTGGCATATGTCCAGAGCAGCAAGCTCACATATGGACAATTGATAGTCAGGGGCAAAGTTTGCTGGCTGCCTAAAGAATGAGCATGTTGCCTGCAACACAGACAATTGAAAATCAAGTCAGCAGCATTATCAGTTCTAACATTTATAAAGAGCTTCATTGTGAAAAATAAGAGAAACAACAACTTGCCTCTAGTTTTGCAAGATCATGAGGATCTAAATTACATTCCGTGAGGACATGAAGCACAATAGAAGGACTAGCAGCCAAGGGAAATTCTCCAGGAGTGGAGTCCCCAAAGCAATGGCGTTGATTTCTTTGAAATGTCAGTACAGGAGCAACAACAATAGCAGTAATTTGCTGGTCAGTTATGTTATGGTATTGTATAGCTGGAGCACTACTCCTTGTAGCATCCATGGGCACTGCTAAGACTTTGCAGTGCCCAAGCTCGACAGAAGAGAAGGTTTTAATAGCTGGAAAAAACAGAAACATGGACACAAGAATCACCACACAACTTTTATCCATTGATCCAAGATAGCATTTGAAGAATGACATGTAGGTACCTTAGATTATTAGACGATCAGCAAACTTCAAGTCTGAAACCTACAGATAGAAAGCAGATGAAAACTTAATGTCTGAAACCTACAGAAAGAAAGCAGATGAAAACATTATGTCATAAAATGATGTTGAAAATGCTGTGACTGAACATAAAATATGAAGCAAGTTAAAATTTTTGATCTGATCAATCAGAAATACTCATGGCCAAAGTGAAAACATTTAAAATTCAGATCATCCAAAAGAAGCAGCAGCAAAAAATGGACAGGTAAAGAACCAGAAACCTCAAAAGAAGTTACAGTACTGGCAGATATGATAAAAACAAGAATCAAAAACAGAAATATAGAATTGAATGGACACCAAGAAAAGGAAACTTTGAAGAGAAGAATACTATACTTCTGTTAAAGGATATTCCATTTGTAAAAGAAAAGAATACCCACATCAAAAGAGATACTCCTGATCACGTAAACTCATTATAACACACAACAAAAAAATAAAAAGTCAAATAGAGACTAACAAAATGAACCAAACAAGCAAAACCAAATTATTTAAAACAGGGGAGATAATAATCAACACTCTTATTCAAAACAAACCCATTAAAAAAAATCCAATTTTGAGATAAACCCAGATCATAAAACACATCAAATGATACAATTCACAAGTAAAATTGATCACAACAAAGCAAATAAAGCAGAAAGAATCTAAGCAGAAACAGGACAAGATCAAATGTTCAACAACCTTTTATCTTTTATCTGGACATTAATGATCATTAACAGATCAAAACATAATAACCAGAATATAAATATTACATGTAAGAAAGTCCCACGATTGCTCAAAACCAATCTGCATCTGTTCAATTACTGAAGAGAATTATACAATTGTTATTATGTCAACCCAGAACAAGCAAAGTTTTTAATCAAATTCAAGAGCAAGCAACTGGGTATCTGATTAAAACTTGCTCTGTTATTTTATAAAGGCTTCAAAAACGGATCCTTGATCGGTTTATATATGAAGAAATTTAGAGCGACAATCGGAAAATGAATTTTTTCCCTTTTATGGCGCAAATATTTATAGTCTGGGAAATTTGACACGTGAGCCTCTTAACTATGGCAACCAACTCACCATTAACTATGGTTAGAGAGATGGGCCAATTTTCTTTGAATGTGATAAACGTTGGATTAATTAACTATTAAGCTTATTTAAGTAGAGTTCTTTTTTTTTTTTTAGAAGTATTTAAGTATTCTAACACTATAATTTTGCAATTTTTTTATTACGGAAAAGGATTGTGTTAGCGGGAACAAATTAGTAAGTGTATAGTACTGTTAATGGTAGTTTTTTTTTATAAGTCATTGGTAGTTCAAAGGGTATAGTAGTAACACACCCCAATGGATAGAAAGATTCAATGACCCAATAGTTAAAAGAAAAGATGGAGAATGACCCGACCATGGTATGAATATGTTGATGGTGTTTTTTTGATAAGCCTTTTAGCCCAAGAGAGGTCAAAGAATATAGTAGTAACACAACTCAATGGATAGAAAGGCCCAAGGGCTCAAGAGTTAGAAGAAAAGATGGAGCATGACCCGACCATAGTTTGTAAAGAAGATTCAGAGATTTTGAGGTGATACAAGTATAGATGGTTCCCGACCCGATCACATTGAAGAGTGTTTTCTAGATATTCTGAGAGTTGTTGAAGAGCGACCCGATGAATATCATTTGTGTGAACCTGACCATATTGAAGACTGGATTTGAGAGAGTA